>APFE030946667.1:79526-106667 GCA_000404065.3 Pinus taeda | reverse complement strand
AGAATGCTCAACGCATGGGATTTGAGCATAAACTGATGCTAGAATTCTCAACGTAGGGGATTTGAGCATAAATCGATGCCAGAATGCTAGAATGAACTTGGAGATTTGGAAACAACTGCCAAATATTATGATATAGAAAGATTAGAAACTGATTGGAATGGCATAATCGATGTAAACCATTCTCATGAAAATGCAGAATCGATTTGAATGTTTTGAAAGGACTTTAAAAACAATTAAAATATACAATGCTGTCGCTTTTTTTTTGTTTTTATTCACTCAAACAATTTGAAAAAGTCACACAGATTTTCATTTGCTGCTTTAAAAAATGATTTTAGAATTTGCAGATCTAAAATCAATAATTTTTTTTTGCAAATTTCATACCAATCTTTTGCTGATCACTTCAACGGAGTTGAGTTTTCCATGATCTGATAGAGCTAGAATCTCCTCCTCACAACGTTACCGTGGCTTTGATACCACAATAATGGCATAAGTGTCCTCAGACACGTAATTTTATTAATCAGAAAAAATAATTACATAATTGATTTTGCAAGAGTTTACACCCGAACAACCAAACAATCTTGCAATGAGCTATTTATAAGCTCAATGTCCTAACTACCTCTAATTATGGATCACTTATTAAATAACAAGTGTCCATTTACAATAAATGCTATTCAAACCATCTAGCTAACAAATCTCCTAAAATAGAGCCTAAGATACGACACTTTTGGAGAGTCATATCTTGTTACAACAATACACTAATTCTAAATGTCTTCATTAAATAATTAAACATTCTAGAATAATAATGATTAATTTAATATCTTAAATTAATAATTATTTTATTCCAATTTTATAACTTATGATGAAATTGTATTTTTGGATCATCTAACAAAAAAAACTTAAAAGAGACTCGTTTTTTAGAAACGAGTGATATTTTCGGGTAGCAGCTAGTTCCAGGTAAGTTTGGAACTTTCCAATCACGACAGTGTAAAGAAGATGACTAACAGAATCATTGGTCGCAGCTGTTCCTCAAAAGGGTAAACAATCAAGTGGAGCTGTATGATCGGCTAAAAGTGGAGGTGATGGTAAGAACATGAACAAGGCTTAAAAGCTGATAGCAATGCGATCACAAAGGTTATTTACCAAAAGGTGGGTTTGTTTTTTAATGAGCTTGAACTCTAGGGGAACATATGCTCATTGCTAGGTTTATTTTTTAACAAGCTTGAACTTCGTGTAAACTTGCTCGTTTTCGGTTTCATGTTTACACAAGCTTAAAACGGAAAACTATGCTTGTTATAAGTTTGCATGCCCCCAGCATAATGATGTAAATTGAGGTGCATGCCCCCCAAGCTTCATTGCATTCAACGCTGTAGTTGGAATGAAGGTTTACCTCTGAGATCTTTGAAAGACTCAACTTTGATTTTATGAGATCGTAATCAAAGACTTGATTTGGAAAGGGAGTTGTTTCATTTTTTAATGAGATTGACACAGTAAAAGAACTATTCTCATAACCCTTGTTTCATTTTGTAACGAGGTTGACACAAGATAAGAACCATCCTCGATGACCCATAGTATCAAAATGATCAAAGTTATTCTTAATCTTTGATGATGTTGAAGATATCATATGACAGGTTTCCACTGTGGCCACTTCTGCCAAATTACTTGGAGGTGGGAGGGAAAAAGTACCCATTAAGGAAGGGTCTTTTAGGAAACATACTCCGACATTTTGAAGCGATTGAGAACTTCCATGGATCAATGGAATGCTTCTAGTAGCTTGTGAACTATTGGGGAAAAAGGTTAGTTGGTCAATAATTGTAATTCCACTTTGGAAGGGAAATGCAATCTTTTTAAAATATGTTGACACAACAGTAGCCATAGCATAAATCTAGGGCCTGCCTAGTAAGATATTGTAGTCAAGGTTTCCATCGATGACCTCGACTTCAATTTCTACTATCTTGCCCCCAAGTTCAACTTGCAAGTTACTCAATATCCCATACGGCGTGTATGTTCTTCCATCAAATGCTTTTAATGTTGTTGATGATCGTGACAAGGGTGGAGAGCCTAAAGTTTTCCAACAACTCATTGACATAATACAGGTAGATGCCCCCTCATCAATAATTATTCGATGAACAGTTTTGTTGAGGGTTTTTACCTATATAAGGAAAGCAAGTTGGGCCAGTAACTGAGGTTCATATCCTTTATGGTTGAAGGCCACAATATTGGAATTCGCTGGGTCAATCCCACCCATTGCTGATAACAAAGCCTTCTTTTGGGAGGGGCAATTCTACAGTACTTCAAGTGTCGACATAGCGAATGGTGATTGAGCCAGATCTTCCACTATATTATAATTATGTGCTACTCGGGCATGAGGATTAAATGTCGATTTATGTACTACTCCCTTAGGCGGCTTTCTAGTTAATTCAGGAATGATAGGTGGAACAACTTCTGGCAAAGTTGTTGTCGAACTATTGGGTTTATCTATAGCCTTTTTTTTCGACGACTGTGGATTCCCATAATCTTTATTTCTTTTTGATATCAAAGCATCATTTTGTTGTTTCGAGATGGATAACATAAGCACTTGGGATTTGGAATCATGATTGGTAGCAACAAGGTTAGTTTATGGGTTTGGAAATGGATCAGTCAACACCGCTGAGGTAGTTGAAGTCTTTAAAAATTTCACAACCTCAGCTCGATGTGGAAAATCTCTCATGAAATTATCGTCATTACATATTAAACATGGATAACAAGGTTTCTGTTTCCCAGCATGGTTTTCAGAAGATTTTTTAGGAGTCAAATCTTCCTGTTTCTTCTTTTTGTTTTTCCCTTTATTCTTGCCCCCTAGTTGCTTCGGTTCTTTTCCTTTGTCCGATGACATAGCATTAACCTTCGAGGTAGGAAGTTTGTCATTTTCTTTTTTACTGGAAACTGCAAGGGCCTTACCAGATGGGGCCTTTGCATTTTGCGTACTTGAGGTGCCAATCATGCCATCGCCAACATGAGAGTCCCTGTTTGATTTAGGAGGGGGAGGAAAGGAAAAATCTGGTCTAGGACGTTAGGAATTTTGTCATAGAGCATGCCAGACTGAGTATAGATCAAGTCTAGATATTGTGCACGAGAAATGACTTGCTCTTCAGTGACGACTCCTCCCTTAGCCACATCTTTTGTAACAGAAGGTAACAATGACTTAATAAACCATTCAGCTAGAAGTTGATCATGAACATATGTCTTTACCATTCGACGACAACATTGCCACTCATGAATATGATTAGATATGTGAGTGACTGTTGTCTGTTTAAAATTGGTAAGGAGCTCTGTTCCTATTTCGTACCTTATGGGTAACTGAAAATGGGTTAAAAAGGTGGTGGCAAGGGTGCTGAAGTTATTGAATGAAGCCATAGGCAATTCAATGTACCATTTCACCGCTGGACCAGCTAGCGTTCGCTGAAAAAGGCAAAGCCTAATCGAATCATCATTGAGGGTGTTTGATGAACACCACAAATGAAATGTCATTGCATGATTCGATGGATCTTCACCCAGATTTCCATTAAATTAAGGAATATCTGACAAAAGTTTATGAGGAATCGTTGGCCACCAAGGGGCATAAGCAATTGGATCATTTGATAGTCGATTCAGATCTGGTAATTCTAAATTTGCTATGAAAGGCAATTGTTGATTCAGGTTTGGCGAAGCATACCTAGGATAAGATGGGATCGCCTGAGCAGTGGGTCTTTGCATACTAGCATAATGAATTTGATGCTGATAACTTTGATAAGGTTGATGGGCATAACCATTATAATATGATTGTTGGTAACCATTTTGAATATACGGCTACCCATTACTCACAAAGATTTGTTGCTCAAGTCCTCGGTAAGCTTACTGGAATTGCGGTTGTTGATATTGCACCAGCCATGGTTGTGAGACCATTTGTTGTTGTCCAATACTAGATGTTTAACCAAGATGAGGGGTGATAGTACCCATTTGAGCCTGAGTCGCTTTAGTTAAGGAGCCACTAATTAGTGGTTGTGATTGAATCGCGGAGACAAGAGGCTATTGTATTACGACCTGAGAGACTTGAGGTTGACATACAACAGACAGCACTTGTACTTACGACACCATCATAATAGCTGGTGTAGTGGGAATGTTCGACATAGGTTGATTTTGTTGCATTGAATATACAACTCTTGGTTGTTGAGGGAGTATTGTTATCCAACCACTGGATGCAATTCCAGCTTGACCCGAATTTTGTTGTGAACTCTCATATGGTTGCTCTCCTAGAGGGAGCAATGAAAAGGCATACTAGCCCCCATATGGCGCCAATCGAGTGTTCAAAGGGTAAATTGGTCTTTGGAGATTAAACTGCCCAAATTGATACTAATGTGAAGGATCAATTTGTTGAGTCTCAACATAAGAAATTCCAGATAAGATTCCATATGAACAAATAGGAATAGACCATGCTGTCGAAACAGTCCTTGGGTGGACTCCATCTAGTGTTTGAGAACTAGTTGGGACAGATGGTATACCAACAAACATTGTCAGAGTAGCGGCAGAAAGTTCTATTGTTGTTGTGTCAGATGACACAATCCTAAATGTCGATGGTTGTTCAGACATATCGATTCTATCCAAAAGATTTCCTAGTGATTCAACAGGAACTTGCAATGAAGGGTGATCAAAAGAAATAACTTCTGTAGTAGAAGGATATAGGTGGATCCCAGTTCCAAAATGCAATGGGGTACTGGATGGAAGATCCTCTGCAATCTCTTCTATAGCAATCAGTCCAGGTGGAAGAGGTAGACTGTCAGGTCCGTAAAATATTTCTGGTGCCAGAGAAGGTATAGACTTTGTAGTGATAGATGTTGGAGGGGTGACACCTTCCAAATCAGCCCTAGATGGAGCTAGTTCAGGAATAGAAGTGTTTACCGTTACACTAGGATCAGTTCTAATGTCCTCTTGTAACCGCAGAATTTCTTCCATAGAGGCAGAGGTACCATAAATAATTGGAGTAACTGGAGTCTCTAATGATGTTGAAACACAAGTTTCAAATAAACCAGGAGACTTTGACCCAGTTAAATGAGATTGCTTGGCCCGGAATGGTTTCGTTTCTGGAGTCAAAGACGGTTGACTCGTTAGTCTCTGCAAACGTCAGGGTTTTGATTAACTTTCTTCCACGATTGCGGATTACTTGATCAACTCAAAGTTAGAAGGGGAAAATGTTATTCCGATTTAAATGAATTTTATGATGCTTTGACACAACTTGCTTTTTCAATTTTTAAGAGTCGAGAAAAAGCTAAAGATGACTCTAGTCGCCTTCGATTTTTAATGAGCTTGAAGTGACAAGTGCTCAGATGGACCTTTTCTTTTAAGGAGTCAAAAAGGAACAAAAGTGACTTCTCTGGAAATCTAGACAGAGAGATTACCAAACCAATCGCAAAACTGCAATATACACCTCGGTGGTAAATTATAGAGAAATTACCGAGGACTTTATGTATGGCAGTCAATCTTCCTGAATGCAATGTTCAGTGCATTGCGATTGATAGGGCGGTAGACATGGCTTCCTAAGGATAAAGGATATCAACCTATTGTGGTCTCCCAATATATACACGACAGTACGTGGGAACATAAGTCCGTAATGGCACTTGTCGTATCAAAGAGGAGGAATCACCCAACCTACTATGAAAATGATAGTTACCAGGCTTTACGACACTAGAATACGTCTCTAGCCAAGACTTCTAGATGTTGTGTGTTAGGTTCCAAAGCATTTTTATGTTCATTGAGGTTTATTTTACAGTTGATCTTTCTTAAGAGGTTTGCCTTTAAGGTTCACTGCATGATGTAGATATACAATTTCTAAATATGCAATCTAAGATGATCAATAGTCGTTTATTTTCTTTTAGCAATGAAAATCCTAGCTACTAAGGAAGGACGAGTAAAATTATTTCAACATAGAGCAGAGAGCACACACTAAGATGCACTTTTCCTAAATCAATTTCCGCATGCAGTCTAAATGCAAATGCACATGCATGTATTTGTTTTTCAGTTTCCTTAATGTGAGAATGAAAAAAAGAAAAGTAAGTACAGATCTGAACTTCTTTCTTCAAAATGACACTTTAGCAATTTCTTCTCAAAAACGAAAGGAAGACTAAGACGACACTTTCGATTTCAACTTGAAAACTGCTTTCGACACTTCAAAGAATTGACAATTCAAATCAAATACAATGGTAAAAGTGTAATCGACTATCTAAAAGAGGAAGACTTTATGACATTCTTTTTCTTGACTGAAAACGACAGTTGTGACACTTTCAAATCAAAAGACGTCAGTTCGATTAAGCTACTTTTTGCAAAGGAGGACTGTAATTGATGAAAAACACATAAAAAACATTCACAATTCCTTATCAATGGAGGCTGAATAATGTAAAGGAAGAAGGTTTCAATAGTGATATACTGATCATAGACATTAAAACTCCTTAATAGAGCTGAAAACAATGAAGAAAAATCCAAAATATGGAGGCAGAAACAGTCTCATTCAATCATCGCACCTGTAACACAAGGAAACAAGGATGCATCTCACCTACAACACACAAGAGGTGCGATGCATCCACGTTGCATAGTTACAGACAGTGCGATGGACCAGGAACAAGACTAAGCTTGGTTTTCACCCATAGTTTGCAGCTAAGTTAAGGGATTTAGGCTAAGCCTATGATAGACAGTAAATACAAAGTATAGGGGCTAATCTAATGAGGTTATTGAGCTACCACCAGGGCTCTCAGAATGTTTGCAAGTTAGATGTTCAGTTCATAAACCAACTCGGAGATTGATTGAAGCAGCGTTGATCTACTTTGCACTTGCATAGCAAGTGCAGTTCAAAGGCTAGCTTGCTTAACTTCAGGCTTTGTCTGTAGTTTATAAAGCAAACAACAATAACAAACAAACAAACTATTCGCTCCCCAGCAGAGTCGCCATTTTGTTTACGGGAAAACTAGTGTCCATTCAGAGCTTCTAGTCCCACTAAGACTGGTAGCTATCTTAGAAACAAACAATTCAAAGTTACTTGTGTTTCCCTTTATGAGAGATAGATGAGAGAGAAGCAGAGAGTACCAACCTTGGTCTTTCACTTGTCTCCTTTCTTGTTTCCTTTCTCCCTTGATAGAGCTTTCGCCACTCCTTTCTCACTTGTCCCGATTCAAAGAACACCTGTAGAGTCAAAGCAGCAAAATACCATCAAAGCATAGAGATCTATAACCATAAAAAATGTAGAATCAGATGTACATTCACCATACAAATGCATACACAAACACAAGATTCAGAAATATACAAGCATATGGAGGAAAACTCAAATAGCTTTATTGATAGAAGTAGTAGAAGAGAGGATTACAACCCAGCTGTCTGATCTAGCGCCATCCTCCCAGCATGAAAGCCCTCTTCACCTCATGAAAAGCTAGATCACCCAACAATACAATGTTTCACAGAGAAACTAACGTCACTTCCTTACAAAATACAAAATTCTAGCCTCTGGATCTCTAGGATGAGGGATCCATATATAGATATTTGCAGGTGGGTGAGTTAGCTTCTGGGGTTTTGATTAGTGTCATTTCACTAATAGTTCTTGGTTCCACTTGGAGATTTCATGATCTCTTACTCATCCCTAGGTGAATTCAGAGAGGCAAGTGTCATATGAGTAGTTTCTAGAAGATTCTCTGGGTTTCCACCTAGCAAACTGCCTCTGCCATTTGTCTGCTCTCGCTCATTACACCCTACAAAAGGGCTTTTCAGTATGCATCTCACTCTTTGTGTGCTGCAAGTGAGATGCATCGCACCCTTAGCATGGAGTAGTCTGTATGGTCCAATTTTGACCAATTCTGAGCAGTTTTTCAGGGAGAACTTCTGGGAAATGATGTAATCAATTGGCCTTTATCCTTTAGGGTATGAAACAACAATTTTAGGGGTTTAGAAGCCCTTGGTTTATGGACATATGTGATTGGGTTTTCAGTGCCCAAATATGTCTATAACAATCATCACCTAAGAAACCAACAAATATGAGGCAATGGATAAGGATAACCTTAAGGCCAGGAGTGGAAAAAAAGGTGGCAAACCTGAAGAGAAGAGGGTCGAAGCAAAGAAGAGGAAGATTGCAAACTTTGACAAAGAGAGCCACTTGATAGGAAAACCCACTCAATAGCTTTTCCCCAAGGATTTCCCCAAATATGAAAATAAACTTCTGCTAGAAGCTGGAGATGGAATAGGCTTGAGTGACAAAGGAAAACACCATCGCGAATTGGCTTGCTTAGCCTAGTACCTTGAGATTAAGGCTGGAATAAATGAAGACCAAAAATAGGAATATTTTCACTTACCTCCATCGAAACAACTAACCTTGTTGAGAATGAATAGATATAATGCCTTTGCGTGAAACATAATAACATAGATGCTACCTCATACCTAAATATGCAATACAACACTGAGCTAAAAGCAATCTGACCATAAGTAATCATGCAAATATTTCAAATGCAATTTGATGTGAGTGACCTCCATCAGACTGTCAATTAAGACTTCCATATGAGCTTCATTAATAAACTAGTCACACAGGGTGGCCAAGTTTGCACCATGGGTGTGAATATTTGACGATAGACATTACATGCCAATAAGTATAAGCAACCGTGAGTAGACTGAACCATGTATTAGGCATTGGAAGATTGAGTGAGAATTTCCCCTTTGCCACTAACAAATGCCATAAATATAACCATTATAAAAGTGTGCTACCACATCCCCTAACCATGTAGCCTGATGAGATGGTGGAAACCCACCCCACATTTTCTTGGTTCTAACACTCCATTTAGGATAAGTATGAATATACTTACTTCCTCCTTTCTTTTTCATTTTTAAATTCCATGTAAAAAAATCTTAAAAAAATTCTTTTTCCCAAATTGGTCTATGTGCGGCACCGGCCAAATGCCTAAACATTTTTCTTTCTAAATCATTTCTTAGACTACCCCTAACACATTCATATTTTGACATTTTAATTTATTTAATTTGTGGAATAAACATAAATCTTTCACCAACATTAAGAATGCATGAGACACATCATCTATGTATATAACATAATAATATCAAATTGTTGTTTTAATACAATCCTCGAGAGTTATACTCAATCGAGTTAAAAAATACGACAATTCTATTTTTGCAGCTCGGTCAGTTGGCCTGCTGGATGACCTGGCTGTTGCACGTTCATCTGTGCCCACAGCTCTACCCGAGCTCTCGGTCTCGCTGCTGTAACCCGCTGTCACAACTACACCCGCCTGTCTGCTCTACCATGTATAATTGTGCCACAGTCATGTTGTCTTGTCTAACCACAACCCACACCAACTATTTACCCAAGCTCGACACCCGCTCCACCAGTTAGCCTACCCATCGCACCAACTCGTGGGCAGCTCTGCCCAAACCTACGACCCGGCCTGCATTTCGACTTGCGGTCCACCCAAACTCCGAAATTCTGCAACTTTTCTTACCCATCACTGCGGGCTCATACTAACTCAATCTCTCTCGTCTCTTACCCAATGCGATGAGACTTTCTTGCTGGTTGGCCGCTACGATGATGATCCTCGACTTCTCCTTCTCGCCAATATATATGCTAGCTAACTATGGGGATGGGTTTTGGTGCTACCCAGCTGATCCTCCCATTTTAATAATTAACATATTTTTAGCATGTGTGCCCAAGTGTGGGGCATCCAGCTCGTCTCTCCCTTATAAGGCGAGTTGACATGCGCTCTCCAGCACTTAGTTAATTTTTTCCATCTCGTTTTTTCAACTCTCGAGTTGGTGCCCTCCTTAACTCATCGGTTAAATGTGCCCATCATGACTCGTCAGTTATGTGTGATTGCCCAACTCGTCAGTGAAATGTGCCTAATGACTCATTCGCCAACTCGTCGGTTAAACTGCCCATTGTGTGTGCTCAACTCGCCCAAGTGAAATGATGACTCAAGGTCATGCCTCCAAACATCTCCAGAAATACGACCCATAAGGAATGACCACAAAGTCCTCCTCCAAGCTCTAAAATGGAAGAAAACATCACTCCAAATATCTCCTATAACCTGCATTACAAAGCTTAGCTTTAAGGAATGATACTCTACCCACCAAATGAGCTTCCACACACTACCTCTATGCTGGCCTAGGTAGTGCGAAAGTCACCTTGCCAAGCTAGAAGCTCAATCAGCTCCCAAACTCTCCCAGATGCTGAAAATCCTCCCTAGCCTCCTCTCAAGAAAATCTCACATCAAATATCCACTGTTAAGCACCACCAATGAACTCGGCCTCCTCTCCACTATGTCCCCCATTAATACGCACACCCTGGAAGGGAATGCTACTACTGGGAATCACAATCTGATCCTCCTCTTGAATAAATGAAGAAAACCTTCTAAGGGTGGCACTCAATGTCCCCCAGAGAAAGGGTGAGCTCCTCACCTGAAGAAGTTGTGCTAAAAACTACTGAATCAGCTAAGCAGATCGAACAACCAAAGAGAAATCAATATACTCCAATAAGATCAATGAAATGAGGAGAGCCATCTTCCTTATATAGATTTAGTGGAGCACTTTTTCCCTCCATTTTCCGTCCTTCGTGGGTTTGTCACTAAGCCATCAATTTTCCCTCTCATGCAATTTGATCTATTTGCTTAGGAAGTGCTTATTTTCCTTGTGTGAACAAAACCAACATAACTTACTTCTAACTCCTAAGTCTCCTAATAAAAATGAATGGGCCCCATCTCCTCCAAAATTGGCCCCAAAATGTAGAAATAAATCATTTTCCAAAATAATTTAGGAAGGGACATTACATTCTTTTCTCCAATCTTGATAAAACAACCAAATCCCAATAAGTGAGCCACATATGAACTACATCCCATGAAATATCCTCGCTTGATGACTGCAAAGCACTTTTTTATGTTGCATCCATCTAACCCACTGAAAGATAATTGTGATTGTATTCCAAACAAGGAAGGATGGGGTAGCATAATATATCCACTTTCATCTACATACACCATTTGAATAGGAAGAACATCATCCATACTACATGTCCATGTGCCACTGGTACTAATAGTGTAAAGAATTGGATCATTACCACAATGATCTAGGCATGTAAACTCTACATTTCTTGTATGGGACTCATCAATAATTTTGCAGATAATGATCTCTTCTAAATCGTTTTGTCCTTTAAGAAGAGCAACTATATCAAACATTAGAGCCTTGCCCATAACAAACCATATAGATGAGCAACATCAGATTTCATAAGGGTTTCCTATATTATTAAGTTGGATTTGGTCATCATTATCACTCGACTCTACTTCATCATCAGTTCAATAATCATTTTTAGCAATTTTAGATAGTCTCTATGACTTTCGGCATTGTATCGCTAATTCCTGCTTCATTTGTCTTTGGTTTTCTTGGCTAACATCTTCTTGAGAAAGAATTAAAAATGCTTCTTCCACAATTTATGGAGGCAACAAATTTCATTCTTTATGTGACAATGTATTAGAGTTTGTAATGAGCATGATTCTATAAAATGATGTAATCTATGGTAATGACAATATGCCCAAATGGGCTACACATGTTACACATGATATCTCAAAATTGGAAACCAAAATTGGGTAAAGTAATAAAATTATTTATGCATGATACAAATGTTATAATAACCCTTAATATAATCTTTGATTTGGTGTCTCCTTGGGTCAAATACGATTCCTACAAAAAATAAATTGATTCTTAAAATATTTTAGCAATAAAATATAACCAAATTGGCTAGAAAAAAAATACACAATGGAAATTAAAAAGAAATGAAAAAAATATTTTCGAGTGCTTTTCTTCAACAAACTAGGATAAAGTTCACAAGAATACAAAACAGAAGCATATATAAAACAAAAAAACATCATTTTGCAAATAAATTTAAATGTCTCTTACTAGTGACTACCATCATCTTACAATCCCTTTTGGTCCAATCTGGAATCACATCCGATATGGTTTGATCTGGAATGACATCCTAAATTCAACCAAGGAGATCATGAGGAAGGTCACGAAGGTGGGATGAGAGAATGGAAGATTGATGACCGAAGTTCACCTAGGTAAGTCAAATGAGCATAAAAATAACCCACCAAACGAAAATTCAAAATTCAAATTTCTAATTTAACCTCACCTTACAAACCAACATTTAACCCAACATTGTAAATCGTGTAACCGGGAAAGATTTCTGGTGGGCTGATGAGGTTGACTAATTTGGAGATTAATGGCCCTATTTACAAATTAATTAATTTGTAAAGTTCTTATTTAAGATACATTTCGGTTCGGCTAGATCCTTATGAGGAAGAAGAGAAAAGATTTCCAAGAGAAGCAAGATTCAAAATAATTCAAAATACATATGCGATAAACTAGGCCTTCAAGGCCTTAAAGAAATTGAGTAGATAATTGAAACTTAGTAACTAAAACAATAACATGAAAAAATCAACTAAGAGGAATGACTTGAATTAATGGCCTCTACTAGTAAAGACTCCTTGTTGCTTCTTGGATAGTAGCCAGAGTCTAGAGAAATTCCTATATGATTTTTAATGCACCCAGACAACAATTTGAATATAAATTTGACGTTGCAAGTGGTCCAAGGAGCAGAGAATATCCTTGTGGATTTCATGTTTGTCTAAAAGTACTTTTCCAAGTAGAAAGTTCATGTGCTAGTAGATCTCCATTGGATACATATATTGGTTCTATCGACCACATGTGTGCCCTACGTAAGGAACCCTATCTGGTTACATGTGCCAAAACTTTAGTGTTCAATAGAATGCATCTTTGATTGGCAATCTCTAATTTTTCCTAAGCAATCTCTGCTTGGATTGGTGGGGGAGTGAGCTTCTGAAACCATACCTCCAAACTCTTTGCTCGAATTTGTGCACTTATATGTTGATATTCCCCATGCTCCTAATAATAAGTAGCCCCATGACAAACATGATCTCACTGACAAAGCATGGCTACAACTCAAAAAGTGGAACTTTTACAAGGAAATACATAAGTTCCTACAGGAGTAGGACAAAAGGGAGAAGAAAAAAATAGGTTGTTGTGTGACAATGGCATTGTTGGTGGCCCTGCCTAATGGGGGAGGCTGGAAGGAGTTCCCGGAGAAACCTAACCCCCCAGTGTTCGAGAAGAATGAGAGAGGGAGTTGTTGAGTGTAGCATCATCACCTAAGAAACCAACAAATATGAGACAATGGATAAGGATAACCTTAAGGCCAAGAGAGGAAAAAAAGGTGGCAAATGTAAAGAGAAGAGGGTCGAAGCAAAGAAGAGGAAGATTACCAACTTTGAAAAAGAGAGGCACTTGATAGGAAAACCCGCTCAATAGCTCTTCCCCAAGGATTTCCCCAAATATGAAAATAGACTTCTGCTAAAAGCTGGAGATGGAATAGGCTTGAGTGACAAAGGAAAACACCATCATGAATTGGCTTGCTTAGCCTAGTACATTGAGATTAAGGCTGGAATAAATGAAGAGCAAAGATAGGAATATTTTCGCTTACCTCCATCGAAACAACTAACCTCGTTGAGAATGAATAGATATAATGCCCTTTCCTGAAACATAATAACATAGATGCTACCTCATACCTAAATCTGCAATACAACCCTGAGCTAAAAACAGTCTGACCTGAAGTAATCATGCAAAGATTTCAAATGCAATTGGATGTGAGTGACCTCCATCAGACTATCAATTAAGACTTCCATAATGAGTTGCATTAATAAACTAGTCGCATAGGGTGGCCAAGTCTGCACCATAGGTGTGAATATTTGATGATAGACATTACAGACCATAAGTATAAGCAATCATGAGTATATTGAACCATGTATTAGGCATTGGACAATGGAGTGAGAATTTCCCCTGTGCCACTAACAAATGCCATAAATATAACCATTATAAAAGTGCGCTACCACATCCCCTAACCATATAACCTACCACATCCCCTAACGATATAACCTAGTGGAAACCCACCCCATTCCACCACCCCACCTTTTCTTGGTTCTAACACTCCAATATACTTACCTCCTCCTCTCTTTTTCCTTTTTAAATTCCATGTAAAAAAAATCTTAAAATTATACTTACCTCCTCCTCTCTTTTTCCTTTTAAATTCCATGTAAAAAAAATCTTAAAATTATAAATATTAAATGTATTCTAAAATTTTGAAATATAGTTGAAAATTGTCCATTAAAATATTAAAAAAAACAAAAATGAAAATTTCTCCCCAACATAATTCTAATATCTAACATAGTTTAATTTATAAAATTCAATTTACCTGTCATTTCATAATTACAAATTATTCTCTTTATCACTTCATGATTTTTATCCATTGGGTTGTGTGATCTCGTATATTTTATATTCTTTCCTTTTAAAATATGGAGAAAATGGACAAATTGTCCCACTTTTGCCAGCCAAAACACTGTGACATGTGATGAAAGCTATACCATATCAGTGGGACCCAAAGATAGATAATATACTTAGAAAATGAGAATGTTTTGTCGTTGCCCATGTCCCAAAGGCATTAAGGGGCCACATTATTTCACCAGTGACCAGCTAATGTGTAACGCCGTTATAAATGATTGAATATGGATATTTTTATAATTTAATACTAAATTAATTCGAAATAAATAAATAAAAAAATATATATATATATATATATATATATATATATATATATATATATATATATAATACGGTTGAAAAGAATATAAGATATAGTGGTGAAAGTAAATTGACCTTTATTTAAATTTACTGATGAGAACGATAATTTTTTTACATACAAGTGGAGCAAAGTTTATTTTATGGTTTTTTAAATTTTAAGTTAAATTGTATTAGTGTGATTGGTTTTGAAGTTTTTTTATTTTGTAAAGTGGTTTAAAATTTATGATAATTAAAAGAAGACATATAAAATCTAGCTAGGTTAAAGATTAGTGTTGTGTGATTACCAGGTAATTTGATAAACTAAAATGCTTCATAAATGGTAATTCCTTATGCCATAAACATGCTAGAAAAAGATATGAAATAAATATGATAATCACATTCATTCATTAAAAAAATTATTCTAATTAAGATTTTTTTATTATTTATTACACTATAAAATTTAAACAACAAAATAAAAATTGTTAAAAAAAAATTATTACAATATAAAATTTAAGCAATAAACAATAACAAGAGACAATAGGCCTGGGGTATGCCCTAAAACCTTGTCTGTTTGGCTAAGAGCTGGTCTTCCTCGCAAGGAAAAGGTATTTTGTTTGGCTAAGAGTTGGTCTTCCTCGCAAGGAAAAGGTATTTAGCAAGAGCGAAACCCTGCCCCCTTACGACCACCAACAAATTATTCTAAGTGGCATGACTTTCCTTGAATAACAATGATGAGTCAACCCGCATTGACGAATATAAACTAGAGATGATTATCCTCACTATTAATTTGACAACTGAATTATGATAAATTTTCCAGACTATTAAAAAAAATAACAAAAAATAATATTATATTTAAAGCAAAAATCTTAAAATAAAAATAAAAAACTTATTTTATTACCTTGTAAAACATAAACCACATACCACATAGTGTATAAACCTTATAAAAATTCTTAAAATAAGAGTTTAACTAGTAAAAGAAAATTAGGACCCAGAAAATTACAATAGATTATTACATCTCCGATCAAAACTTTCTTATATGTAATTAGGAATCTTTAATATGAAACATTGCTAATCACTTGCTATAATCTTCACACTTAATATATTGAGAATCATTTTCCATTGTTTTCAATCCCAAAAAAGGTTGGAAGAGTTAAAAATTATGTCAGAAGTTCAATATTCGAAAACTGTCACCATAAATGACACGTGGACCATATTCATCTTATTAGAGGATATGTGAGAAATATTATTATTATATTTAAAAATCCTTGTATTTGTGGTCAAATTGGTGTATTAGCCAGTGATTCTTCATGTGGCAACACCTAGATTTATGATATCTTATATTCATTGATAGTTTTTGTCCATTAAAAATCTTAATGGATTGAGGAAGAAGACCACCTACGTCTAAAACCTCTTATATTACTACATATTGAAATATCATTTTAATGTTTAAATAAACACTTTTTCTTTTTCTTTTTTAACTGATACTTATATTAATTTCAATGTTAAATAAACACTCAAATGTCAAATCTTTTAACAAATTAAAGTGGAAAGAATGGTTATTATAAACTTGTAATTGAGTTCAACATTTTTTTTCCAAAAGTAATCTCATTTCTTAGAACTTAACCAAAGTATACATATTGGTTTGCTTTAGTCTTTTATGAGGAAAACTAGATTAGCGTTAAAACCAAAGTTTTTTAAACATCCAAAAGTTTGAGTTGTCATGAAAGTTTAAAATTGCAAAACATGTTTAATGAGGCATATGGCCTACTAAAGTTACTATGAATTAATAACAAGAAAACAAATAAGGAAAATAAATTGAAAGAGCATGATCATAAATCATTAACCAATTTTGGGGAGTCAAATTCCTCAACACTATTAGGTTCTTTGATGCTCCCTAGTAAGTAGCCTAGATCATGAGGGAGGCCAAATGTGTCTTAATTTGTTGTAGTCTTTAGTCCAGTCCCTATGTCCTGAGTTGAATTTTAACAACCAACAACACGATTTTGTCTCCTATTGCATTATGATCCAGTAAAACTTGTCTTGTTAACATTTGCATGTACCAATATATATCTATGATACTGGTTGAATTTAATCTTTGTGTGTCCTACATCCAAAACCTAGTTTTCTATTTCAATGACTATTTCCATGTCTGATAGGATACCCTATTCCCTTGCAATTTCCGATTCAACAATGGGAATTTATTCTTGAATTGGTTGTGATGTATGGGTAGGAAATAACTCAACTGAGGACTCCACCCTCTATTAGGCTCGAGTGTGTCCCATTTCTCTATAATATGTGGTACCCCATCGCCTTCTAGCATGTTGTTGGTGCACTGGGTGTCGCAAGAAGGTGCTAGGATTTAAAGCTAGAAATATTGAGGCAAGGACAAAGTCAAAGGCTATAGGAGGAGTGAAAAAACTAATAGGAAGGATCCATAACAAATAATCTTGAATAGATATGGGGTGATCTAAGATTATGGGTGTTATGGGAGAGGGGTTAGGTGAGAGGGGCAGTGGGATTTGTTGAGGTGAAAATGTATCTAAGTGTGGCTACTTGAAATTACAAGAGGGACTAGAGGGAAGGAGAGAGCAATGAAAATCAATCTCTAGTGAATGACAGAAGAAAAGTAGGAAAAATCAAGATAAGGGAGGGAAGTGGTGGGCATGAGGGAGAGTGACCAAAAAAATGGAGAGGATCCTTGCTTTAGAAGGAAACAATAGAAAAACACCATCACAAAATACAAGGAGGGGGTTATAAACAAGAGCTTACCACCTTCCAACAATGAATGTTAAGTGTAGGAGCTAGAGGCCATGAGTGGCCTTGATTATCAATCATATCAAACCTTGGACCAAAATTTACTCATTTCCTTGTGTGGAACTACCTTGGTACATAGACTAAGCCTCCACCATTGCATTTGATGACTAATGCACATGATGAGCTAGCTTGGGAGTAACTCCAAGTGTGAGGCTAGTAAATTATCATTAATGGGGTTGTTCTATGATTTAACGTCATTCATTTCAACATTAAAATCTTGTGGATATTGCAATCACACAAAATCAAGGATGAATGCATTGGAATTACATGAATTTTGAGGTCTTAAATGGGCCTCCTAAAGAAATTGTAAAATAATAGCTAAAATAATAAAATAACATTAGATTACATCATCAAATTTTAGAGGGAAAAAAGAAAAAACTATTTTTTCCACTTATCTCCCTATGGATTTACTCAAATTTCGAGTGGAAAAATTCCCTTGATGCATAATTTGATTCCTTATCCAAGGAGTACTGATGTTTCATACTTTCGATGGACACTACTACACGAAAAATGAGAAATAGATGAAAAACATGATTGAAATCAAGTTTTCTCATGTATTTCTTATTTTCCATTTAGCATGGTCCATCGAAAGTATGCAACGTGGGCACTCCTTGGATGAGGAATTAAATGTTTCATCCAACGAGTACTCCCACTCAAAATTTGAGTAAAACATTGGGGAGATAAGTTGAAAATACCAGTTGAAAAAGTAGTTTTATTATTTTATTATTTTTACTTTTTTACTCCAAAAATGGTGAATCATCCCCCATGGTTGACATCATCATCTTGAATCATATTTGTTCTTATAATGTTTATTTTAATTGTACATTTTTCTTAGGAGGCCCATTTTAGACCTAAAAAATTCTCTAATGTATGGGTGACCTATTCTGATAGGACATCAATAATACATCAAGGGGGGAGGGGGGGACTATTGCACATCCACCCTTATTTATACTTTGGTGAGGTGGTGGCCATGCACCTACCCTCTTGTTTCTTCTGGAGCACCCCATTTGAGGGTAGTTGAATTCAATAGTGTATCTTTATAAATAATTTATTTCCACGGCTTTCAGTTTTGATGCAAATTGTTTTCTCTATGATAGCGGTAACATCTATTATGATTCGAGTGTTTTGAGAATTCATAATACCCACAATAACTATTTTTGTGTCGACGTTTCGAGTCTATAACAAGACTCATCATCAGGACAAATCGAGAGAGAAGAGCAAGGATGAAAGGTAATGCAAATGGAATGGAAGGATCAGAATAAACAAAGAGTCGACTAGCAAACCTTAAAAAAAACCACCGACTACTATCTATGAATGTGAATTGACTCATCATTGTTATTCAAGAAAATCCATTCTACCTAAAATGACCTATTGGTGATCTATAAGAAGTTATAATTTCACTCTTGCTAGGTGCCTTTGGGTCTTGGTTTTGAACATATTTCTTTATATTTGAGCAAGATAAGTTCTTGGCCAATTAGAAGAATTTTTTGGTCTTACTCGATGACCAAAAAGTGGCTTCAGCCTCAATAGTCTACTCAAGAAAGAAAATGTCCATTCGGGTGACCCCAAAAGCTATTTCATCAATATTTTGTGTTTTCCATCGTTATCCCTAATTGCAATTTAACCTTTCACTCAAAAAGTATGTAAATTATTTTTTTACTTTTTTATTTTTTTTAATTTCTTTTCTTTCATTTTTTAATTTAAATTTCCATTTGTCTAATTTAATTAATCGCAAATATTCTATTAAATTTTAAAAAATTATATTAAATGAGTTTAGTTTTGGCGATTCGGAAAAATGTTGATGCCCTCTCTACCTAGATTCATTCTTGTATGTGACAATTTATAATAAGTGTCTCTTATAATGAATTTTAACTTTATTGTTAAATAATCTTATAAACATTAAAACATATATATTTTATTATATGAAAAACAAAATGTTATAGAATCTTGATATGAAGTATAAAGATATTTTCCAAATAAAAAACTAAAATAAAAATCAAATTTATAAAATTAGAGAGACATCTCCACATAAACATTGGACATTAACTTATACACTTTTTATATATAAAAATTACCTAGATCCATATTAACTTTGGATCTACCAAGTGTCAAGAGGATCAAATCTCTTTTTCACTCTAAAATAGGTTTGCACCTCAAGAGATTTGATCCCTCTCAACACTTGATAGATCAGGGTTAGGATGGATCATGATGGTTTAATTTCTCCCTTTATATAGGCTATAGTCCTTTTAAAATATGTATATGCTTTATTCTTTTTGAGAGTAAAGAAATATTATTAATCATTAGACCTACTCAATAAATTGGATTATTATATTGTTTGTCATCCATCTTGATGCTTTTAGAGTGGAAAAAGTGGAGGAAAAAAGTCACAGGACCATTTTTAACAATGGAATTGATCTAGCGAATTGGGGTGTAAAATCTTATGGAAGCTTCATGAGGCATAAAATGGTATTTTTTAGGGGAAAAATTTGATGATTTAGCACAACACTTTTTTTCCTATTCTACACATAAAGACCTTTCCAATGGTGCAAGAATTGCCTTAATCATAGTTCGTATGCAAAAGTTACATCACCTAAAAGTTGACCTTCCTGTCTTAACCACCATAATTCAAGAGGATGCCATGTTAGCCCCCATTACTCATGGAAAAGGGGCTAGATACATGATCATGATGAAGAAGGCTCTATATAGTCAATATTGTAACTCCAATTAAGAGTTGAAGGAGTCAAACCTAACCACTAGTACGTTGTTGAACTGTGTTATAACTTGGCAACTAGGAGGAAAAGGGGTTTCATTCTTCTTTAGTGAAACTTGTACCATAGATGAGTAGAGTAGTCGAGAAGAATAAGGAGAGTGCACACATAGAGAATTTATGCACTGTAGTAACCCATGGGCCATATGACTTACCTTTTTGTACTTGCATCCATTTTCTATTTAGAGAAAGAGAGTAGGCCGGCCTCACCTTCCAGGTGGGTTTTCTCTTGAAAGGGTTTCCTAGGATATATCTTCTGCTAATTTGTGGGTTGTGAGTGTTTATTTCATTATTCTCTATTTTTTGCATAATTTTAATTTGCATGCATATACAATAAACAATAATTTACAAATCCAAAAATCAAAAGAAAATAAACCTTCATAGTGTAGATTTCAAATTCTTAAGTATAATTTATCATTTTTTTGTGACGAAATATCTAGTTGAATATCCATAGTAGTTTATGGATCATATTGGTATCAGAGAAAATTTCTTTGGATATATTGTGGAGATTTGTAGGAGATCTAGTTCAACTAAGCCAAAAGTCATAAAACCCTAGTCATAGTTGATGATTTTGTGAATAAGCCTCTTGATCCTGCAGAAGAGAAATTTTCGCAGCTAGAAGCACAAGTTGTAGATATAAATTGTAATATGAATCTCCTCATGAAATCCTTGACCATTTAACTTGTGTTTTTGAGAGAAGATGGTGGGTTATAATGCATAGGTCCAATAATAGGGGAGATGAAAAGATTGGGAAGAAAAAAAGGAGTCAAAGAAAAAGACTGAAAAAGATCAACCTAGTTTGAGTGATGTGAACCATTCACAATCTCTATGAAAAATGGAAGTGAAGGTTGATATCAAGTTGTATCAATGTGAGATCGACACTTTGAAGCTAAATCATTGGTTGCAGCAATTAGAAGTTTATTAAAATGTTCACCATATAGATGAAGAACAAAATATTTCATTTGTGCGTTGAAATTAGAGGGCCATACGCACGCTTGGTGGGAAATCCATAGGGGTGCCATGAGTTTGGATGGAGATCATCCAATGATTATGATTAAGTGGGAGGAATTTAAAACTCTCATAGAGTCATAATTTTACCCTATTGGGTATGTAGAGGACTAGTGGATCAGATGGCACTACTTCAAGTAGAAGCAAGAGAAAAATATACAAGAATACATCATAGAAGTTAGAAATATGGACATAATGTTGGGTATCTCCCAAAAGAATCAAAATGTACTCCTCAAGTAACTGGGGGGTCTACACAATCATATATGGAAGCAAGTTATGTTTTTCAAGCCTAGATAGATGGATATGACTTGTGTATAGGCACAATACTTGGAAAACATAGGCCCTAAGAAAGGGAAATCAAGTTGATCGAAGAAGAAGGAGTACTAAGATACTTCCAAGGAGGGGAATAAGAAGCAGAATGGGGGAAAATATAACAAGATTATGACCACAAAAAACCAGTTCAAAGACCCAAAAGCCACTACAACCATTGTAACATTGACAATCATACAAAGGAGAAGTGTTGGAAGTTGCAACAAAAACATAACCTATTGTAGCGGCTGCAACGCGTTCCAAAATTTTGGCCTACACTAAAATTTTGGAGCCTACTGTGGATCCTGTGATCAATCGTTCCTTAGTCAATTCTTGGTCAGTTGATGACTTCAAGCCCCCTTCTTGGATATTAAGTGTCGTTCATGCTTTTATATTTATATAGAAAGTGTCATCTTTGGGCATGGGAATTATCACTTGTCATGCAAATGGGAGTTTTGGTTTGCATCAAGAAGAAAGCTTTGTGAAAATGAGTTGTTCTCATCATATAGACATGTTTCACACTCATTTCCAAGGTTTTACACACCATTACACAAGTGTCATCATTATCCTCACAAAGTCCATTGATGGGGCTGCACTTATTGTAAGTCGCCACAGAGGTTGTTGCATTAAGTGAAGTATTTTTCATATGTTTTGGATGATCTATGTTGTATCACTGAATATCCAAGTGTATGGTCATATTCAATTTATATAATTGTTCACATTATTTCCACTAATCCCACACTTATCCAAATTATGGAGGATTCCTAACAACCTAACCTCATCCATCCTTTCTAAACTGTGCACTTCGCAACTACAACCCTTAAGATTTTTCCTTGCCTATTGGAACTACGCAATGCATAGAAAGCCCAGCCTTCTTTGGCCTCCAAAACTGTGCAGATGCTTCTTCTAGTGTCCTTACCTAAGTCAGATCATTGCCTTCAGAAACTACATAGTTCTGTCTCTCAAGCCTCTTAGCTTCCCAGTCCCCCTTGCCTCCTGAAACTACGGAAATTGTCCTCCCAGGGCCCCATCCCACAACAATGACTACCTACTTGAACTGCACAATTATATCCCTAAGTGGGAACTGCACAAATTTTTCCCTCGGTGGGCACTGTGCAATCTTATCCCATATTCCAGCCCAATCACCAAGCCTTACCCTTTGACCTAATACTAGTTGTAGCTCAGTCAATGGATTATCATACGACATCTTAGACTAGGAGTTTATCATACTAATGTCATCTTTTCATGAGTGGATTGCAGATACAAGAATTTTACCATGCTATGGCAAGATGATGAAGAAGGAGATGAAGAAGGAGGACATGCTAGATGACATTTAAGGGGCCGAGGAGAAAAGATAATCATCAGATAAGAAGACCAAGGAACCCTAGGGTATGATAGAAGATTAGAGATCAGGACTGCATGAAGACTCCATCTGATTCACAACCCTTTGGAGGGTAGGTATGAAAAATAAAGCACGTCTTTCATGAAGTTGAAATACACCTCTTAGTGTAGTATGAAGGACAACTTATCATTGTCATATCATTATGTCTTCAATTACATGTATGGTCACAAACACTGAAATTGATTCCATGTGTTTCCGCTTAGTGTTTCACTCCCTTTGCAAGATAGGCAAGATGTCGTGTTTTAGCATGTTGGTTGTAGCACTTTATGCATAAGCTCATTATGGTGGTTCCAAGGGCTCATCTTTGTGTTTATGAGTTTTCTTAACCATCTAAACACCTGTCGCACTCATTCACAAATTTTTGAGCACTGCCACACAAGTGTCATCATGGTCATCATAAATACTATCTTAGGTGTTGCACTTATCATGGATCTTCATGAAGAAGTCACACACAAGTCTTCATGAAGCAGTCACACACAAGTGAAATTGTTGTTCATGTGTCATGGGTGATCAATGTTGTTGAATCATTAAGTATTCTAAGTGTTAGGACATAATCAAAGCTTCATCAATTCACTTGTCGATCTCACTAGTCCAACACTTTTCCTTTTCGAAGAAGCTCCCTGGCCCTTCAACTTGGCTTCACCCAACCTGCCTGGACTGCGCATTGCGTAGTTCCAATCAACAAGTTGTGACCTTGACCTTTGGATCTGTGAAATGCACAATTTATGTCCCCTAGGATTGCTACATTGCGCAATTCCTGAGCCCAAGACCCAACCTCCCCTTCTAAAATTGTGCAAACTTTTCAATTATCCTTCCCTTCTAGAACTGTGCAGAGGCTGCCGTCAGCAGTCCTCCCCTCATCCTAACCCATTATCTCCTAGAACTGTGCAAAATTTGATTAGCCTTCATCTCTAGAACTATGTATAAATATTCCATAGTGGCCCCTCCTTCAACTAGACCCACTGTGTCTCAAAGTTGTGCAGAGACTGTCCCTCAACCCATCATGGACTACACATTACGTAGTTACAAGCCTTAAGCATCATCCCGGGCTACTGGGATTGTGCAATGTGCAGTCACTGAGCCTCCCTCTTAGACCTGCAACTCAATTCTGGCTCAGCCTTTAAAGCTAAATGCACCATCTTAGGATAGGAAGTTTTTGGGCTGTTGTCGTCTCGTCATGAGTGAATTGTATATACAGGAACTTGGCGATATGATGAAGAACGAGATGAAGGTGGAAGACATGCAAAGGCAATTCTTATAGATGAGCATTCAATCTAATCCATTAAGGAAAAACAAAGGGATGCCAACTCGCGACCACAACCCAAGACTTGAGATCATTGAAGATTCCTATCACCAAGTCATGAGGAGGTGGAAGACAAGAGTATGCTCAAGAAGACATCACTCACAGCAGCAGTAGTGGCCTGACATTTCCACAACATCTAAGAAGTTTACATCAGTAGTGCCATGTGATGTCTTGTCATGAGATGTCATATGACACATCATCATTGTGGGCCATGTATATTATATTCAAATGTATTGTAAAGTGGAAGTCCAAAAGAGACGCATGAATATGGAGAGTCATGTAAGTTGAAAAGTCATAGGAAGTTGAACAGTCATGATAGTCAAAGAGTCACAAAGGGGAAGCATCACCCCTTGGTTATATATACCCCCTCATTGTATGAGCAAGGGACTTTTTACCTTGGCTCCTCCGCAAGGCATTAGAGAGATCAACTAGTTATTTGAGGAGCAAGGAGTGGCTCCAATGTCCCACTACTGGGACTAGTTATGTACATTGTAAACATGTGTCTTGGAACTTTTTCTTAATAAAATAAGCCTTTTAGGGCCAACACATTCTTCAGGCATGGACTATGAAGGTTTGTAAGACTATTCTGCGAACGTTTGTATTTGATGTTTTCTTTCACATGTACTAAGATAGTTGAACTATTTTAGTTATTTTAGTGCTTATCTTGTTGAGAATTTGTTGTAATGGTTGTTATCATTGTCCTATCCTTGTGGACTGTTCCGCGATATACTAGACAGATATTTCCTTGATGTTGGTTGTAATGACCATCACATTTGCTGTGGGCTATTCCGTTGGATGTTATATAGAGCTTTCTGGTTCATGTGTGTTTCTTCCTAGGTGGTACTATTACCTCTCACTTCTAGGCTCACTTTTCTCCCCCCTTTGTAGTAGAAGAACCTTGACATAGTTGCAACTACACATTCACCAAGCACACCTCCCTTGCTTTTCAAAGACACCATTGCATCGATCTCCTATGCTAATAGCTAGAGTCAAGGTAGATATTTGAGGATTTGGCAACAGGGACTTTATATCAGATAGGACTCCTGCACCAAATGGTGTAAGGTCTGATTGGGACTTCATATTGGGGAGATCCCCTTGGTTAACAGATTTCCAACACCATCAACATAACCCAAAGAACAAAAATAAAGATAATAAGAAAAAGAATGTGATGGCCATTTATTTTAACAATTAGGTTGAAAGCATCTCATATGTGGATGAGAATATGATTTTTACATCAATGCAGAAGGAGATGAATTTGAGGAACCTTGAATAACAATAAGATCACAAAAAGACTAGTCTTTCACATATAACAATAAGGATTCAAAAGACCAATATTGATGCTCTATTCAACTCAGGATCACAATAAAATCTCATTGCAACGAAGCTGATCAAAAAATTGGGACTGGAAGTTCGTCATCATCTAAGCTTGTATACCTTTGGATGGGTAAATAAAGACGCATAAATAAAGGTAACAAAACAATGCAAAATCATATTTGTTATCAGTGTTGATTTTATTGATGAAATAGAACTAGATGTAGTTCCCCTTGTTGTATGTGGAGTGGTGTTTGTAAGTCCCTATATGTACATGTGTGATGAAATATTAATGCGAAAAGCCAACCCATATCTCCTCTTCAAGGATAAAAAAAATATTCACTATCAACATGCACAAAGGAAAGTCAAAATTTTTGCTAGTAAGTTCCAACCAATCCAAGAATTTAATCATTTATAACAAGAAGTATGTTTTACTATTTTTAAGAAAAAATCAGTTTGTATAAGTGTCAGTGAGAGAAAAGGAATCCTTGCAGGGGTGTATTAATAAAGAGAAACAACGATTGGAAGATCTATAGGAATACATAGATGTGTTCTAGGAGCCTAAAGGGATACCACACAAGAGGGAAGTGGAGGACAAGATCCAACTATTGTTGGAATCCCCATTTCCAAACATTAGGTTGTTTATGAAATCTATTATAGAGGTAAGTGAGGTGAATAATTAGTTACAATAAATACTAGAATAAGGTGTCATTCAATTGCGTACATCACCCTGTGGGTCACTGTGGATGCTAGTTTTGTGCACCTAATTCAACAATAGAAGAATAGCTTGGACCGAGGCTCTTTATAGCCCAATTTATTTGGTATAACTATCCTCGATGGGTTTTAAGGCTCTGTTAGCCTTGGATCCTTTTTTCTTGTGAAAGATCAAATCCATGATGAATATAGAACTAACTCTAAACCTACGTTATACTTTGTTAAGTTATGATTAAAAAATACTAAGATACTAGTATTAACTAAACTAGGAAAAATATATATTAGTTAAAATTTTTTAACCTAAACTAATTTAAGTATAAGGTTGTAAATATAAATGCAATATACGAAAGAAATTCTAATTTATATTTTCTTTATAATTAAAATTAGAAAATAAAATATATATGTTACCAGATCAAAATATTTTACAACATATACAAATCTATATTATAAGTGAAAAAAAAACAGATCAAAATGAAACGAATACAAGATAAGAATGATATGAAAATAAACTCGAAAAATATTCCAAACGTATCAAATAAAGTGTTATTTCTATAATGAAACTATCTATTAAATATTTCTCAATGGGAATAAATAATGAAACAAGAACTATGAACATGCAAGTTAATTGATTTCCTTAATAAATAGAGCGCAAAAATAATTATTTAAATATTTCACATTCTATATATATATATAACACTAATTAATATTACTTGGCCAAGTAGAAAGGAGAGAAATTGTAATTGATTGTTAAATAAATTCAGGGACTTTTTTCTATCGATTTATGGATATAACCAATAGAATGTTAAACAGAGTAAATGATATAACTCATCAATCAGTCACAACACT
>APFE030946667.1:45675-68588 GCA_000404065.3 Pinus taeda | reverse complement strand
CAACAATTCTTCCAAGTATTTTATTATAACACTTATATGCTTTGTTGTAGGGAGAATATCCAAGGACAATGCCTTCATCTGCTCTGGGTTCAAGTTTTCCAAGCTATTCATCAGTATTCTTAATATAACATTTTCTCCCAAATATTTTGAAATGCTTTACCGAAGGAGTCTCACCATACCAGAGCTCATGCGGAGTTTGAGTGCTGTTCACTCGGACATTTGTTTTGTTGAGAATAACAACCGTAGCATATGCAGCTTCACCCTAGAAGGTTGCGGGAGTTCCAGACTCATCAAGCATAGCACGAACCATTTGTTGGACTGTTCTGTTCATCCTTTCCACCACTCCATTTTGCTAAGGAGTCTTAGCTGTAGAAAATTCCCTTCTTATTCCATTTCCTTCACAGAAATAAAAAAATTCATTTGAGGTAAATTCCCCACCTCTGTCGGACCTGAGGCACTTAATTTTGTAATCTGATTCATTTTCAACCAAGGCTTTGAAGGATTGGAATTTTTCGAAAGCTTCATCCTTGTGCTTCATAAGTCCTAACCAAACCATCCTGGAGAAGTCGTCAATGAAAATATAAAGTATTCTTCTCCTCGAGGTGACCTTGTCCTAAATGGACCACATACATCTGCATGGACTAGCTCAAGAGGCCTGCTGGCTGATCCTTCCTTCTCTGGGAAGTTAGTTCTGGTTTGCTTACCAAACTAACATGATTTCCATATGGTGTTGTCTGGAATTTTGATGTCTGGAAGACCACGAACTGCCTGGTATTTGCATGCTTTCCTTATTTGTGAAAATCTTATATGCCCCAACCTTCGGTGCCATAACCAGTGTTCATCATTCTTCCTTAAATAACATTGTTGTTCTCCTTCTTCAAATATGTATAGATTATTTGGAGTTCTTCTACCTTTCATTACTGTTCTTCCTATATCAAGATCACGAACACTACATCCATCTGATCGAAAGATTACTTCGGTTCCATCTGACTGACACTCAATAGATTATGCTCCAAGCCATCAACATACAAAACATTTCCAGCTTTGACCTTATCTTTCAATTGAGCAATGACTTTTCCTTTTATGGCTGCAGGGGTATCATTTCCAAAAGAAACTTTCTTTCCCTTTTCTAAAGCAGTATATGATTCAAGTTTTTATTTATCACCTGTCATATGCTTCAAACATCCGCTGTCGATGTACCATTGATTTTCCTGTCCTTCTACATATAAAGCTATTCCACATCTTTCTGGTTGCGATTCCTTCATTCTCCATGGTTTGGCACTTGAGGTTTGTTCCTTCTGAGTTGTCTTCCAAAACCTGCTCCTGCATTCAGAATCTTCATGACCAAAATTATTACAAATAGAACATTCAATTTCACTTTCAAGGGTGGAAAAGTTGTTATAGGTCCTCTTCGTGATTGTTAGCACACTTCTTTGTTTTTGAACCTCTCTAGTCATGATTGTTTTATAGGTGACACATTGGGCTACTTTGTGACCAAAGTTATGGCAGGAGAAACATTGGCCATTGAATAAATTCCTGCAACTATCATCCAATTGATTTTAGTTTCTACTAACATCCATTCTTGAAGAAAATTGGGAAGATTTTACCTGTGGCTGGTTGTAGCTTTTGTTTGTCCTTAAGGTAGCTTGCCCCCAATTTTCTTGATAGTCTTTTTTCGTTCTTGAGGAAGACTGTCCCTGATTTACCTGATGATTTCTATTGGGCCTTTGCTCACTCCTTCTTGCTACATCAAGATAACTTTTGGAGGTGGAAGCTTGAGATTGCTTCTCCATTATACCCCAGACTTGTCTTGATTAGAGGGGAACGTTGCACATTGATAATCTCATCCAGAGTTTCAGATCCTTTAACAAATTTAAGATTAAGGGTCTTTGTTTTCTCAACTTCTTTTCTAAGGCCAACAATTTCACACTCTAACTTCTCAAGAGATTTTTCTTTTTCATCAAGTTGAATTTGCAAAGTATCAATGATCCTATTCTTTTCTTCTAAACATGTTTTCAGTCTAGTAATCTCTTCATAAAAGTCGTCCACATCTATAGCATCAATCATCATCTTCAAAGGCCATTAAAAGTTTATAATGATTACCTCGTTCATCTTCATCGCTATTTGATAGTCCATCACTATCTTCATGAGTATAATAGCTTTTCTTGTTTGCATTCTGTTTCTTGTTCCATCTAACAGGTTCCTTCCCATTATCCTTGTGAGGACATTTGGCAGCATAGTGACCTACTCTTCCACAAGCAAAGCATTTGAAAGGTAACTTACCTCGGAATCGTCCAGCACCCCGTTGAAGATTTTTGACAAAATTTAATTCTTCTTCTTCATCTGATATGTGTCCTGACTCATAGTAGTCTCATTTGCCAGAAGCCTTGAAGGCAGCTTCTCTCCTGTCTGATGGTCCTCCTTTCCTCATTTCATAAGCAGTTAGAATTCCATGTAGCTGTGACATTTTAAGGTTTTGAATATTCTCCTTTTCTTCTATTGCAGAAACTTTAGATTCACACCTAGGGGACAAAGATATTAGAACTTTTTCAACCACAATAGCCTCTTTTACTTCTTCACCCAATTTTTTCATACAATTAAAAATCTCATCTACACGAAGAAAATAGTTAGCCACACTTTCATCATTGTACATCCTGAGATTTTCATACTGAATTCTGAGGGTTTGTAGTTTTGCTTGTTTTACCTGATCATCTCCTTCATAGATTAGAACAATCTTGTCCCATATTTCCTTTGCGGATTTATACTGCATAACTTTGACAAATTCTGATTGCGATAGACATCCCAATAGAGTATTGACCACTTTTGCATTTGTTTCATATTTCTTCTTCTCAGCCAGATCTGTAGGAGTTGCTGATGGAAAAGTATGCCCTGTATCTATGATATCCCAGACTTCAGTACCAAGAGATTGAAGATAGGCAGTAACTCTTACCTTCCAATATACGAAGTTTGTCCCATCAAAAACCGATGGCCTGATTAATGCTTCCCTCTCATAGTTTCTCATGATGAAAGATCTTCCTTCAAGCGATCAAGCTTCTTCAAAAGGACCTGCTCTGATACCAATGTTGGAAAATAAATACTGAGAGGGGGGGGGGGGGTGAATCAGTATTATCAAATTCTTTTCAATATTCCTTCCTTAATTTAATCTTCAAATATTAATCATTAACTTGTATGTCAGTACCATATAATAATGAGCATGAAACAAGAAAAACAGATAGTCACACCAAAGAACACCAGATATAAGTTGGAAACCCAATGTGGGTGAAAACCACCTGCTGCAATATGTCTCTATCTTCTTTCAATTAGAAACTTCTTTTACAATGATTTTATACTGGTGCAGTCCTTTACCAGCACACAGGCTGCAACCTGCAGAGAGCTACAACTCTCTCTCGTTTTCCAGTCTCTCATAAATTTTCAAACTGGATCCATGAACATCAAATAATCATGAAGTACATGTAAATCATCCAATCTCCTTATACAATGAACCAATGAATCACCCAACTCTTCAGAATGCGAGAGGGGCCTGCGAATATTCGCAACTCTTCTGAGTCTAAACTGTGCAGATCCGCACTAGTCGTTCTTCTGCTCTGCGTACTTTTCTTTAGATCCGCACCTTTACTTTTTGACTGACACGTACCTCCACACTGTGCCTCCTTCTTTCCTGCGTACCTCGCACTGCGCCTTTTTCTGCACTGTGTGCACCTCGTACTGTGTCTTCTCCTGAGCTGCGTACCCCACACTGCGCCTTTGGCTATGCTGCGTACCCCCGCACTAAGCCTTTTACTACACTGCATACCCCCGTACTGCGCCTTCGAATCGCCTGCGGACTTCTGATTAGGGCCAAATTTACAGTCCTCCAATGTGCCACAGTCAGTCAGATCCATAGATCTATTCATGCACCTGAGAGATCACGACATGTCAATAGATTCGCCTTAAGTTATCTCCTTGATTTAGATCTAGCTTTTAAAACCAATCACCCAAAATTTCAGATCTTAAGATATTCAAATTTCACCAGTGTGTGGCCAAGAGTTCTCCTTTCCTTTTTATAGGCAAGCCTTTTACAATTCCACGGTCCAAAACCATAATAACACAATACCATGAACCCAATACCTTGGATCAATATTTGTAGATGCAAAACCACAGACCAAAACCATAGGATCAAATATGTCGGGCTAAATACCATGAATCATTCATAAAGAACCCCACGTGCACGCACTTTTCTGCATTGGAGAGAGTGAAATTGGGGTCCGCACCTACTGAATAGAGAACCTGCGTGCATGTCCGCACTCCTTGGTCGGGGTACCTGCGGGTCCGCAGCTTCTTCTAGGATTACCTGCGGGTATCTTAATTTCCATGATTTTGAGTGCCTGAACTGAGATCTGCCACATGAGTGAGTTGCCATCAAGTACAACACCTGTACCATAGAGCCAAACTAGAATCATAATGCCAACATTTATCTCTCTCAATGTAAATCCAAAATCTGCTTCAAAGGCTCCAACAAAGACCACTCTAATGCTTCCTGTGGAGGTTTTATTTTAGCTGGAAAATTGTTATACAAATTGTTGAACCTTTTTACAAACTCAGTAACATTTTCATTTTGTTTTTTATTTATAGCATTAAATTCAATTAATAAGTATCTGTGGTCCTTCTTCTCACCCCACTTTTGCATAAATATGTTTTCCATCTCTTCCCAAATATTGATTGATTTGTTGGATAAAGTCTTAAACCATTTCTTGGCTTCCACATCCAAATATTGAACAAATAATCTCGGAACCACATCTAGATGTTCGACATTTAAGTTCTCTACAAAGGCCCAAAAGGTATCAATGTGTTTCTGAGTAGTGATATCATATTTTCCAGTAAACCTAGGCAGAAACTTAAGGTAATCTTGGAGCATGGCATTCATAGGTTGTTGGAGGTTCAAAGGGGCATATATATTGAGTAGAAAACTAGGGACAACCATGATTTGTGTGGGGGGTTGAAAAATATTTTCAAAAGGGCTTGGTTGGATAATGTTTATTAGAGGAGGTGAAGGAGTTGTGGAAACTTGAAATTTAAGAAGAATAAAATTTCCTCTTTCTTCACCCTTAGGGAAAAAGTTAGAAGTAAATGGATCAGTACTAGTAAAAAGTTCTTCATTTTTCAGATATGGAAAATAGAAACTAAATCGGGCAAATGGGCCTTCTGAGGAGTCCCACTTCCTGATTGAAAAGTTAGGGAGGCTTATTTCAACTTTTTGGAGACTAGAACGTGAGATTTATGAGGTAACAGTGACTGGATCTGGGGTCTTTAGGACTCTTTCACTAGATGCTCTTGGAAAAAAACTTCTAAGTGTCGAAAACAGGAGTGGGTTTTTTTTAGAGTGAGTGTGAGGCATTTTAAAAGCCAAGATGATGAACTTAAAAGCTTGATAGTTGAGTCGTGAGGGTGAGAGATATCAACCCACACTTCCTTTTCTCACCCAAAAGAAGGAATGTACAAAAATATTTACCCAGAGAAGTATATTCAAATTTGTTCCCCGACAATAGTGCCAAAAGATGTTGTGGTTCCTAGAGACAATGCTTGGGTTGATAATAGGAGTTAGTGCCAAGGAAATATTAGATTTTGTGAAAGATATATCTATAATTCTCTAGATTTACATATAAATGCATCAAATTGGTTCAAATATCTATTTCAAAGGCTAGTCTAGTAAACACACATAGTGAGTATTTGTTTCTTAAAGAATTAATATTTGGGTCTGGTGGCTTGCACACAGAAAATGTAGTTCCATAGGTCTTTGTAGCATGGGTGGAAAATAGAAAATAAGGAGTGGAATATTTAATACATAAATACTAGAATTCAATGCATTAAATTCCAACAGAAATATGGAATAGGTGATGAGAATGAAATTCAAAAAAAGTGGAGTGCATTTTAAGAACTTCCATCTCAAATATCATAGGCACCATACAACAAAACACGACATAGATGAATCTACAATTATGAAATTAAGTCCAACAACTACAATTTACACAATTTTTGAGAAGAAAAACACATATGAAACGATAAACAAAGAAGGAAACATGTACTATACTTTCAACATTTGGAATCACCATAACTTATTTATTAATATTCAAAACATAACATACATCCCATAGATATCCAAAACTTGCACTACTTGTAGATTAGAACAACCCATGAAAAAAAAACTCCAACCCTTCTAAATGAGTTCTTTTTGCCTTTTATAGAATTATTTTTCAAAATTGAGAACCCCCTACAAATTATGCTCCCAAAAATATCATAATTGTCTTCCCACGAAACAACTCAAGTGTGCTACTAGCACAACTGTATTAATTATTACATAACAATATTGATTCCATTATTGAAAAGAAATACTTACAAAAACATCAAAATAACATGCGGTGTCATAATTGACACAGCCAAAATAACTTCATTGCTGGAAGGCCAAAAGTAATTGGGTGTAGTGGTGCTAGAGGTACTATGTACTAGCTGATGGTTGAACAGGGTCGATCATAGGAGGAGCGACAGAGGAACACTGTTGGAATGAAACAAATTTTCACTCCAACGAATAGTGTGTGGTAGTAGTGGGGTGATGTGTTGGGGGGGGAGACAGTGGGGAGATTTTTAGAAAGGACACATGGAGCCACTGGGTTGGATGAGAAGTGGAGGGGGGAGGCCATTGACCCTGCAAATATCACACTCGCTTGCTAACATCACTGATGTGTTGGTGCTTTGATGGTAGGTGTGGTCCCCATACTCTGGTGAGGTAATTGAACAAGGTCGGGAGTGACGCTCAAACCCCTGGAGTCCATCCTGGTCATTGATCGGTCACACCCCATAGTTGAGATTGACCATTCTAGGGGCTAGCATCGGCTTATCCAACGAAATTCTTCCGGGACCCCCTTCCATTTGTCTTTTACCTTTTTTTTTCCTCTGTTCTCTTCAACATTTCTCTGGGATACACCACCAGGATTTACTGTTGGGTGGACCCCTCCTGCTCAGTTACATCCTGACACTTTATTTATGTGCCATCTATGAGTCGGGTAGGCCCTGTCGAGTGGGTTCCACTTGTGGGCAATAGAATTGCTTTCCACTGCTCACATGTTGGCCATGTCTACCTGAGGCTTGACATATATGCTCTGCCATATTTGTTGCCAAGTTTTGCACTCAATCCAACATTGTCTATGTGCCAAAGGCTCACCCAAATGCCTTTTAGCTCTGCAATATTTGACTTGTGGTCTCCAACTTTGACTGGCTCTATTTCACGATCCGAGAGGCCATTTTCAAACTTCTCCATACCACTAGAAATATATTCTAGACAACTTTCTAGATGAGTGGGTGTTGTACCTCTGAGATAGTAGTAGGTTAGCTACCAATTCCAGAGCATCTAAAATAATTGTTTTGGGGTTTTTGGTTTTAGTTTTGGAAGACTAATGAATAAAGACAGATGTAGAATTGAAGTAATTAATCCTTTGGGTTATATTAATATCTCAGCAAAGGGCTACTATAAAGCTTTACACAGTGATATAGATCAAAAGTGGTGGTGAGAAAAAGAGAGAAAATAATATGATTATCATAGTGTCCAGACTGTAAAACAGAACAATCATAAGTAGGAAAACCTTCTAAACTACGTTCCAAAGGTTCTATACTTAAGCTTACATAAGATGCTGATGATTTATTGATTAGAGAGGATTAGCTAAACAGACAGTTCATTAATCCATTCTCTTAATAGATGATCACTTCAGGAGCTTATAGGAATAAATTGAGACACAATTATTCCTACCTAGATATCTCTATAAGGCATAAGCATATGAAGAAAAACATAATGATTGATAACTGGAAAAAATTACAGGATAACACAAACTGTGTAAAACTAAATTCAAAATTCTCTGCTTTGTATTAAGGTTCTAGAAAGACTGAGTACATCAAGTGTCTACAAAAGCTTCCTTCAAAGGTGGCTTCCAGGTTCAAAGTAGAATAAACAGTTACAACTTAACAAGCAATGAACTATGAACCTTGAACTTCGAACCCATAACAACTTGAGAAGAGAGTTATTTATACAATAATGAAACTAAAAAATATCCTAAAACTAATTAAGGTTTATTCTAGGAAAGGAAAGATCTTCATACAAGAAGATAGGGGTAGCTATTGAACTACTTCTTGTTGTTCCTTTTATTCAAGTTGTGTTGGCTTTATTTGTCTGATATTTTTCCCTTTAAGCTACTTGATTGTTTGTATCCTTTGCGTTGGTTAATTTGATCTTTTATTTGATATTCTTTAAACTTTATGAATATCCTTTGACCTAGTTGAGTAACCTTTACTGTGTTCCTTTTACCTTTACTGTGCATTTCAGGTTTTTACTGTGTTTTTCAATAGCAAATCCTTTTAGATTTTATGTCACATGGTAAAGTAATTTGATATGATCTTTGTATTTGTCTTCCAGTTGTACATAAGATTTTTCCTTTGTAAGCCTGGAATAGGAGTCTTTACCTGCAAAACACAGAAACTGTTAAGAAAAATATAGGTGACAGAGAAGTTCTTAAATGGCTTTGTAGAGGTTGAAGGGATATTGGAAGGAGTCCAGAGTGTATCGAAAGGTAAAATGATGGTTTTATTGGTCACATAGGCTTTATGGAGGTTTCACTCTCAAAACAAGAAAAACAAAGCAAAACGGTGATTTTTGCGTTTAAACAGAAGAACAACTTTTATTTGAATTATGGCACAAAATGAACAGTGGCTATTTTGTCGTTTTTCATCGCATCACTTATAAGGCATGGGTGGTTTTGGGAGGGGGTCACCCAAAATAATCTGAGCCTAACACATAGCAATGGGAAGTCAGTGGAATACCACTTTTCGGGTGGGTAATGCTCTTAGAGAGAGCCAACCTAAAATCACTGAGAGTTAATAGATTTGAATGGATTTGATCGAACGGTGGTGGAGCAAAAGGAGCGGCGCAGATGGTCCCAATGATTAATTATGGCGGAAATGGCTTTATTATGGGTTAAAAGTGAGTTTAGCGGTTAAATGGAGGTTTAGGCTATTTCTTTGTTAAAATCGTAAAAACCTTGTAACAAGGAAATTCTTCTCAAAACACGATATGGAATATTTGAAAGATTATGAATTCGAGCGGATAAATGATATCGGGTCTAGGTTCATCACATATCGCAATCGAAGTTTAGCGGAGGAAGGCCCATCGCAAAGGAATGTAATAAGGGCCAGACGTGATATGAAAATAAATGATGGATAATATTTGCGTTGGGTCCAGGTTCCCATTGCAATTAGAGATCGCAATGGCAGAAGGGAATGCTATTAACCGAGACTTGTGATGGAGGCGGATGTGATATGGCATGAAATATGAAATATATTGCATCAGGTCTAGGTCCATCACGTATCGCATATCGCAATCAAAGGGGAGTGCATTCATATGAAAGGCTTGCGATGCGATATTTATGAAAATACATAGTTTTATAATAAAACTAAAGGTTTCAGGTTATTTAATAAAGGTAGTTAATATATATAGGAAAAGGAACTTTTAGGGGTTTAATACTATAGATTAGTGTTAATATGAAAATATGAGCGAAAAAGGGGAAATATACATGAAAAGGGGAAATATATGACATATAAGCGGAAAGGGGAAATACACTAAGTATAATGTTTTTTATGAGTTATTTGCTTTTCATATATGCATCAATACTTAGGGTAAACACCTTTTTGTGGGTTTTTTTGGCTAAAAATGGATTTTACATGGGGTTTTCACTTTTCCTAGGCAAAAAAGGTTTTGACCTTAGGAAAAGGGGTTTTTTATGGAAAATGAATGGATATGAATGTATGAAGGTGGGAAGGGGAAATTAGTGAATATAGGGATGAATGGAGATGAAAGGAAAGTTAATTAATTTATCTTGTAGACCTTCATTTGCTTTGTGTAATTGCATCATGGACATAGAAACATATGGTAAAACATGATAAATGCACATTTGTCCAATGAATCATCAAACTTCTGCAACCTTTCTTCTACTTACCCTTTCCTTATCCTATCATTTTTTCTTTACATAATGGGTGCATTTAAGCTAGCAAACTCTTTTCCTTCCTTTTTATTTTACAAAAGAAAACTATCTAATTCTAATCTTATAACACCCAAGGGCTTAGATTAAACCTATGAGCACCTTATTATTCTCTACCTAACTACTGATCTACCAAGATTAAACATTTTGGCCAGATCTTTATTCTCTAACTATAACATCAAATTTAAAGCATGAAGCAGCCAAGATTAAACTATTTAACTGTCATGGGTTGTGGCATTTATGACAAGCTGCACACAACCATTATTTTGCAGAAACAATAGTAGTGGCATTTAGACTTGCTCACTTTCAGAGTTTATTTGTTTTCTTTTGTTTCTAACCTAACATTTTCTATTGCCTTGATTTTTTAGGACATCTAACCTAACATTTTCTTTGATATGGACATCATAATAAATGTTTTTCCACTAACATTTTATTCACTATTGTTATGTCCAAATCCTAACTTAACATTTTTTCAAAATATATTTTTTATTTTTTGACTATTTTATTCTATCTTATCAAAACCAAAAAATGCTACAACATTGGCTCCAACTGGGGACTGCTTTCTCTTGTAGAATGCAGAGAACCTACAGATCCATGTGCCTTCTCCTCAAGCTATGGAGTCCTTGCTATAAGAAAAATCACACTGACATCTTGAAAGGTAAAAGAAAATTGGAGTATTTACAATGAAAACTATTTCAACTTCTTAGTAATGAATGTAATGTTTGAAAAACCTTCCATTTACGAGATAAGTGGAATATAGCCCCTCAAGATTCTACAACACAAAAGTGTTGTTACCCTTTACTTAAGCAATTGCTAAAGGTCCAAACCATAGGTTGTCAAATTTTCCATGCTTTCCTTTCTCTTCTCTCCTGGCATCCCATCTTAGATCTAGATCACCTTCCTAAAAGTATCTTTCCCTGGTTCTTCTGTCAAACAGGACCTTCATCTTATTCTGATATTTATTCAATTTGTATTGAACTTCATCTCTGTTTTCATTAAGTTAAATAATTTGATTTATTCTTCTTGAAAAATCATCAGTTCATCTGTTGAATCCTACAGGAATTTTAAAACAAGGAAGGCCGAATTGGTAGGGAAGATTGCATCTTTCCCATAGACTAATTGAAATGGAGATTTTCCAATTTATCTCTTTGGAGTAATTATGTTTGCCCATACTTCATAAATAAAATGTGAATCCCAGCTCTTCTTATGATCATCTAGAGTCTTTTTTATTACCTTTACCAGACTTTTGTTTGATGACTCTACAAGGCCGTTACCTTGAGGGTAGTATGGAGTTGAATGATGTAACATAATCTAATATTTCTAGAAAAAGTCAATCATTTTAACACTAGAAAAATTTGTGGCATTATCAGTGACAATTAGAGTTGGGCAAACAAATCTAGATAAGATATTTTCCTCAATAAACTTAATTACTACTGAATCAGTAGCATGTATGACTGGAATTTTTTCCACCCATTTAGTAAAGTAGTCCATTGCAGTGAGGATCCATCTATGCTGATTACTTGAAGTGGGGTGAATCTCTCCAACAAAATCTAATCCCCATTGAGAAAAAGGCTCTAAAACTATTGATGGAACAAGTGGAAGAGCTGCTAATTTTTGTTTACCAACAAACATTTGACAAGGAACACAACCTCTGACCTTTGCCCCTACTTGTAAGAACAGTGTGGGCCAATAAAATCCTCCCCTCAGAATCTTGAATGGTGTTTCTCTCCAAGCATAATGTCCCCCACAAAATCTTGTATGAAACTGATCAATGATCCCTTCAGTTTCTGATTCTGTTAAATATAACAAAAAAATATTCAGTGGATCTTTCTAGTATAAAATTGCATTTATAATACAATAATTGACTGATTTTAACTTAAGGGTTTTACATTGGGCTTTGGAGAATGATGTTGGACACTCAAAACGGATCAAGAAATTTACAATATCTTGATACCAGTTTGACAACAAGAATTTTTCATCAATGTGTATAGGACTCATCTGCTCTGAAGGTAGAGGTTCTTATGGATTCTCCCCTTTAGGATGAAGGGGAGGTTCTTGTGGATTCCCCACTTCTGCAAGGACAGAAGGTTCTTGTGTATTCTTCCCTTGAGGATGAAAGGAAGGTTCTTGTGTATTCTTCCCTTGAGGATGAAAGGAAGGTTCTTGTGTATTCTTCCCTTGTATTTCTAAAACATAGTTGATTCCAAGTACTTTGGAGTTGGATTCAACTAGAAGCTTGGCTAATCCTTGAATTTTTACTAGCTTGGTAGTCTTGATAGTTAGATCAAACTCCAGAATTTGAGTGATCCATCTACCTCTTTTCCCATCAGTGTCTAGTTGGGTTAAGACAATTTTCACAGCACTATTAGGGACATAAGCAGTAATAGGTGAATGTAAAACATACATTCTGAATGATTTCAGGGCTTGAATGAGGGCATAGGCTTGCTTCTCAATGATGTCATACTTAAGCTCAACATCTCTCATAACCTTGCTGAAAAAGGCTATGGGTTGGTCATGGGAATCTTCATTTTTCTGTAATAGAACAACAACAAGGGTTGTTTCAGAGGCAAAATAGAAAATACTAAATGGCTTAGTATAATCAGGGCTGACTAACGTGGGAGCTTCAGAGATAGCCGTTTTTATTTGTTCAAATGCATGCCTAGAAGAGGCAGTTCATTTGATTTCATGGTCCTTTCGGAGCATGTTAGTTATATCTTTTACAATCTCTGCATAATTTGGAATAAAACTCCTTAGAAAATTAATCTTGCCTAGAAAAGCTTGAATATCCTTCTTGTTTCTAGGTAAGGTCAATGATTCAATGGAAGATACTCATTTGGGATAAATTACTACTCCCTCCTTTGAACTAATATGGCCCAACAATTTTCCTTCTTTGACAACAAACAAGGACTTCTTAGGGTTCAATGATATTCCAAATATTCTACACCTATCAAAAACATTCATCAAGTGCTTTAGACGTTTCTGATCAGATTTAGAAAAAACAGTTATGTCATCAAGATAAATAACCACAAATTTATTTACCTGACCCATAAAAGCTATGTACATAGCTCTCTAAAATGTTGCACCAGCATTAGTTAAGACAAATGGCATCCTAGTGTACATGAATGTACCCTAGGGTGTAGTAAAGGTTGTCTTCTCTCTATCTGTTGTATCAACATTCATCTGATTGTAACTTGAAAAACCATCAAGCATAGAAAGTCTTTGTGCTCCTCAAACCATTTGAAGTAATTGATCCATTTTGGGCAAAGGATAATTATATTTTAATGATGCCTTATTCAAATTTATGAACTCCACATAGAGTCTTATTTATCCATTTTTCTTTCTAACAAGAACTAGGTTTGCAACCCAATTAGAATATCTAAGAGCGGGGATGATCTGAGCGTCTAACATTTTCTTAATATCCCTTTCTACAGTTGGTAGAAAGGCTGGATTTATCCTTCTATGTTTCTGTTGATAAGGTTTTGCTTCTGGCTTCAAAGGAATCTTATGATGTATTAATGAAGTATCATAGGTCTTTAGATCAGCATAAGTCCAAGCAAAAACATCCTTATAATTTTGTAGTAACTTAACATATTGAGCTTTGATCTCAGGGTCTAGAGATGCACATATTTTGATGTTTTTGATATCTTTATCGGTTCCAATGTTAATCTCTTCTATGTCATCTTCTGAAGAAATGGACTGAGGGTTTCAGAGGACATCATTTTGATCAAACAATTTTTCTAAAGGAATGAGTCCTTTTGGAATAAAATTATTAGATAATTGAATAATGTCATGATTAGCAATTTGGGTTTTAAAATATGAAGCATCATTTCCATTTGCATTTTCATTTATTTCAGTTCTATCTTCATCAATTTGTAGAAATGAAAAATCATCTATTACCTGCAGAAATGATTTCAAATGTTCATCATCTTCAAATATTTGCCAATGTTTCAGATTATCTAGGATAGATGGCCTATATTTGACTTATATTGGCTAGAGTACATCAGTATGATCTGGAATTTTAAAAGAGCTAGAAGAGACAACTAAGGCATCTGCATGAATATTCTGATCTCTAGGAATATGAGTCAAATTAAAAGCATCAAAGAAGTTTTCAACTGAATCCCACACTTCATTTCGGTAGGACCTAAGTCTAGGGTGCTTGGTCTGGCAAGCATTTCTTACTTGCTTAACAATAAGTTCTGAATCAGTAAAGACACTTAAGTTTTGAACTTTTAAGCTTTTGTCTAATTGAAATCTTAAAAGGAAAGCTTCATATTTAGCCACATTATTTGCAACTTCAAAGTCTAATTTACATGATTTAGTTATATTTTCTTTTTCAGGTGAAATTAAAACTACTCCAGCTCCTGCCCTAGCTTTCATGCAAGAACCATCAAAGAACAGTTTCCAAATATCAGTTTGGTTTGATTCAGGACTTTCAACTACCTCTTCAATTTTGACTTGAGTTTTATGTTGGTTTGAAGTGAGTTGAAAACAACCAAAGTCTTGATCTATTGCATAAATTGGATGGTTCCTTGGCTGGTTAGTCTTACAAACAGTATGTACAAATATTACCTCTCTATATGATCTTAATTGCTCTCCTCCATAAATAGGAATATTAGCATATGACATATCCATCTGTAGAGTTGGCCCTAATTTGGCACAGCAAGACCTAGAAAGGAGCATTCCAAACATGGGAGGGATATCGTTGACAACAAATCAAGTACTACACTTTTCACTGGAATTTGGGCAAGGGTAACCACTAGATATTTGATCAATCCCAAACACGACACCTTTTTAGAATCAAAGGTGTATAGGTCATGGTAGGATTTAGTTATGTCGAGTTTCAAATGATCCATGATAGATTTTGGCATAAGGTTGTGTGATGCTCCTAAACCAAGGATACAATTATACAACATGGAATCATTTGTTTTAAGAGTTATATAGAAAGGATGCAATATCTCATCTATCATGTCTGAACTAGGGCCAAAAACTACTGCTGGATTTTCATCTTGCAGACTTATGACATCACCTTCAACATCAACTGAGGTATTTTGTGTCCATTTTGTGACTCAGCTTTTGTAACCAGGGTTTTTAGAAAGTTTTGATAGTGGAATTTGGATCTTAACCCTCTCTAATTATTTTTCAACATTAAATGCAGTCAAAATGTTTTTACCAGTTTGGGTAGTATCAATTGACTGATCTAATGGCTGAATAAGAGTTGTTTGAGCTTCAGCAGTTTTGGTACATGGTTCAATTACTGGAGTTTCCTTTGGAGGTCTCCCAGGACCAGGCCTAGTCCTAAGATCATATCTCTTGTTTAACTCTGTAATTAAAAATTCAGAGAAAGCATGATATTTAGAGACTTGTGAAGCTTCCTGATCTTCTTGAACCTAATTTTGTTGTGAGAGAGGAATGATGGTTGTTTGATTGGAAGAAGAATCCATACTATTAATATCTTCAGTAATTGTCATAGTATTATCATCAGGTTGTTGATCATCTATGAATAGAGGAGTAGGAACCTATTGATCATTGCTAAGTCTCTGAAGAATTTGTAGTGGTGTATTCCTTTTATACTGACCTTGATTTTGGTTTTGGGGCCTGGTAACTGTTTGTTGTATTGTCCTAGGTTGGGTCTCAATCTTTGAAATCCTATTTGATAGGTTTCTAAGAAGAGATGTTATTTCATCTATTTTTGAATCTTTTTATTTAGTCTTAGAGGAACTAGAGGCTTCTTCAACATATTTGAGTTTTATTTGGGCCTTTTCTTCCTTAAGTTTTAAAGAAGTTGAGGCTACCCTATTTGCTTCTACTTCTATAGCATTTGTTTTTATATCTTCAAGAGTTATTGAAGTTCTCTCTTGTAGAATAACAACAAAGTCATCATCAAAATCTTTAGAAAATCTAGACTTAGCTGCTACTTTATCAACAAGCATTTTGTGATAGAGTTTATTGAATCTTTTGATAAAATCTGATACTGGTTCACCGAAGTTCCTTTTAAGCTCTTCAAATTTTGTAGGAAGTAAAGAGGATCTTTTTTCACACCCGATTGATTTTTAAATATGTTTGAAAGCTCTTCCCAATTTATAATGGAAGTTGATGGTAACTACCTAAACCAAATCCTCACATTTCCTTCAAGTGACTGTACAAACAATCTCATATAAACATTTTCTTGTTCAATATTCATGTTGTCTGCAAAGTCTAGGAAAGCTTGAATATGGTCTTCAGCTGAGGGACCAGTTTCTCCATTGTACTTGGGAAGGTATTTTAAGTATCTAGTTGGGAATGCCTCAAGGTTATTAGGTAAGACTAAAGAAACATATCTAGCAAGTACAATAGGTCAGAAAGCCATGATAGTAGGTGGTGTATGAGGTGCTTGAGGTATATGAGGTTGTCCAGGTGGAGTATGAGGTGTTTGTGTGGATGTAGAGGATGAAGAAGAAGTAGAGGAAGAAGATGGTGATTCAGAGGTTGATGAACTAGTTGGAGGTAAATGAGGAGATCTCCTGAAAGACTTCAAAAGAGTGGATTGGAATATATAGAGAAGGCCTCCTCAAGTTGTTAAGAAGAAGAAGCTTCAGGTCTGTCAAAAATGGAAGGAAAATGATAGGTGGTAGGGGTTATGAAATCTGTGGGTTTATATTCTGGTAGATTAACACCCAAATTAGATTCAATTTTAGGTGATCCTGATGGTAGTGTGGGTATTGGATGAGATTCTAATGAATGAATAAGGTAGGCTGACTTAAAATCAACTCCTTTATTTAGAAGTTTAGCAACCCTAGGTGATAAATGGGAGTAATAAGGATTAGATGGGATATTTCTATAGGGGTCAAATGATTCTAATTCTTCAGACTGTAGGACTAAAGAGGAAGAAGAAGATGGTTGGTGTCCCCTTTTAGGACTGGCTTTTCTCAGAAGCCTTTCAGGATCTGATAGAGGACTAACTATGTCAGCTTCTGAACGAGATCTGGTATGTTTAAAAGGTGCCATCTTGGGAGTGTGGAGTCACCTAGGTGAATGATTTTAACCTTTCTAAACCTTTAATCACCTTTAAAGGAAAGAATAAATGAATATCGTTGTGCCAAGGGAAACTTAAAAGAAATTTGAATCCCTAGCAACAACACCAGTCTGATGTTGTACCTCTGAGATAGTAGTAGGTCAGCTACCAATGCCAGAGCATCTAAAATAATTGTTTTTGGGTTTTTGGTTTTAGTTTTGGAAGACCAACGAGTGAAGACAGATGTAGAATTGAAGTAATTAATCCTTTGGGTTATATTAATATCTCAACAAACTATAAAGCTTTACACAGTGATATAGATAAAAAATAATGGTGAGAAGAAGACAAAAAATAATATGCTTATCAGAGTTTCTAGACTATAAAACAAAACAATCATAAGTAGGAAAACCTTCTAAACTATGTTCCAAAGGTTCAAGGTAGTATACTTAAGCTTACATAAGATGCTGATGATTTATGATTAGAGGGGATTAGCTACACAGACAGTTCATTAATCCATTCTCTTAATAGATGATCACTTCAAGAGCTTATAGGAATAAATTAAGACACAATTATTCCTATCTAGATATCTCTATAAGTCATAAGCATATGAAGAAAAACATAATAATTGATAACTAGAAAAACATACAGGATAACACAAACTATGTAAAACTAAATTGAGAATCCTTTGCTTTGTATTAAGGTTCCAGAAAGACTGAGTACATCAAGTGTCTACAAAAGCTTCCTTCAAAGGTGGCTTCCAGGTTTAAAGTAGAATAAACAGTCACAACTTAACAAGCAATGAACTATGAACCTTGAACTTCGAACCCATAACAACTCGAGAAGGGAGTTATTTATACAATAATGAAACTAAAAAATATCCCAAAATTGATTAAGATTTATTCTAGGAAAGGAAATATCTTCATACAAGAAGATAGGGGCAGCTATTGAACTGCCTCTTGTTGTTCCTTTTATTCAAGTTGTGTTGGCTTTGCTTGTCTGATAATTTTCCCCTTTAAGCTGCTTGATTATTTGTATCCTTTGTAGAATTGAGACTTCTATGATCTGTCATAGTTATAAGAAGAGCTTCGGCGTAAATCACATAAAGAATATCTTTGTCGACGCGTTTCGAACCAACTAGTGTGGTTCATCGTCAGGACAAGCTGAAGAAATAGATCTGGCCAAGCAAGTTAAATAGACTGAGCAGAGACTCTAACGGCTATATAACGGCTATTTTTGACCCTAGGACCCAGCCCAACTTATATTAATAAATTTAATATTTTTATAATATTGATAATCTAGAAATTAGTAAAATTAGGTACAATAACTAGATCTTACGTAATTTAGTAATTAAATAACATTAGGTTATTATTCAATTAATATTAATGGTTATTATAAATTAGATATTAGTATTACTATAATATTAAACATTAATAATGTAATAATCTATTTCTAGAAAATAGTAAAAATTAGTTATTAATAAAATCTTACTAATGGTTATAATAAATTTATTATTTGATTTCTAGAAATTAGTAAAATTAGGTACAATAACTAGATCTTACATAATTTATCAATTAAATAACATTGGGTTATTAATCAATTAATATTAATGGTTATTATAAATTAGTTATTGGTATTACTATAATATTAAAAATTTAATATAATAATCTATTTCTAGAAAATAGTAAAAATTAGTTATAAAGAGTAGTAATTTATTTAACTAAATAACAATAGGTTATTAATAAAATCTTACTAATGGTTATAATAAATTTATTATTTGATTGAGAGATTTTCTTTAAAAGATCTAGTTATTGTACCTAATTTTACTAATTTCTAGAAATCAAATAATAAATTTATTATAACCATTAGTAAGATTTTATTAATAACTAATTTTTACTATTTTCTAGAAATAGATTATTACATTATTAATGTTTAATATTATAGTAATACTAATATCTAATTTATAATAACCATTAATATTAATTGAATAATAACCTAATGTTATTTAATTACTAAATTACGTAAGATCTAGTTATTGTACCTAATTTTACTAATTTCTAGATTATCAATATTATAAAAATATTAAATTTATTAATATAAGTTGGGCTGGGTCCTAGGGTCAAAAATAGTCGTTATATAGCCGTTAGAGTCTCTGCTCAGTCTATTTAACTTGCTTGGCCAGATCTGTTTCTTCAGCTTGTCCTGACGATGAACCACACTAGTTGGTTCGAAACGCGTCGACAAACATATTCTTTATGTGATTTACGCCGATGCTCTTCTTATAACTATTTGTATCCTTTGCGCTGGTTGATTTGATCTTTTATCTAATATTCTTTAAACTCTGTGAATATCCTTTGACCTAGTTGAGTAACCTTTACTGTGTTCCTTTTACCTTTACTATGCATTTCAAGTTTTTACTGTGTTTTTCAACAGTAAATCCTTTTATATTTTATGTCACATGGTAAAGTAATTTGATATGATCTTTGTATTTGTCTTTCAGCTGTACGCAGGATTTTTCCTTTGTAAGCCTGGAATAGGAATCTTTACCTGCAAAACACAAAAACTGTTAAGAAAAATATAGGTGACATAGAAGGTCTTCAATGGCTTTATAGAGGTTGAAGGGATATTGGAAGGAATCTAGAGCATATCAGAAGGTAAAATGATGGTTTTATTGGTCACTGAGGCTTTATGGAGGTTTCACTATGAAAACCGGAAACACAGAGCAAAATGGTGATTTTTGCATTTAAATGGAAGAATAGTCTTCTATTTGAATTATGGTGTAAAATGAATAGTGGATATTTTGTTGTTATGCGGAAGGTGGTTTTGGTTTTCATTGCACCGTTTATAAGGTGCGGGCGGTTTTAGGAGGGGTTCACCTGAAATAATTTGAGCCTAACAAGTAGCAATGGGAGGTCAGTGGAATACTTCTTTTCGGGTGGGTAATGCTCATATAGAGAGCCAACCTGAAATCACTGAGAGTCGATAGATTTGAATGAATTTGATCGAATGGTCCTGGAGCAAAAGGAGCAACGCAGATGGTCCCAATGATTAATTATGGTGGTAATGGATTTATTATGGGTTAAAAGTGAGTTTAGCAGTTAAATGGAGGTTTAGGCTATTTCTTTGTTAAAATCGTAAAAACATTTTAACAAACAAATTCTTCGCAAAACACGGTATGGTATATTTGAAAGATTATGAATTCGGGCGGATAAATGATATTGGGTATGGGTTCATCGCATATCACAATCAGAGTTTAATGGAGGAAGGCCCATCGTAAAGGAATGCAATAAGGGTCGGACGCGATATGAAAATAAATCATGGATAATATTTGCGTCGAGTCCGGGTTCCCATCGCAATAAGAGATTGCAATGGCAGAGGGTAATGCTATTAACCGGGACCTGCGATGGAGGCAGATGCAATATGGCATGAAATATGAAATATAATGCATCAGGTCCGGCTCCATCACGTATCGCATATCGCAATCAGAGGAGAGTGCATTCATATGAAAGGCTTGTGATGCGATATTTATGAAAATAAATAGTTTTATAATAAAACTAAAGGTTTTGGGTTATTTAATAAAGGGAGTTAATATATACGAGAAAAGGGACTTTTAGAGGTTTAATACTATAGATTAATGTTAATATGAAAATATGAGCGGAAAAGGGAAATACACTAAGTATAATGTTTTTTATGAGTTATTTTCTTTTCATATATGCATCAATACTTAGGGTAAACACCTTTTTGTGGGTTTTTTGGGTAGAAAGGAATTTTACATGGTGTTATACGGGAATAGTGTCCACACGGATGCTGCTATTCCCACTAAGATGGGTGGCTATCTTAGAAACAAACAATCAAAGTCTACTATTGATTCCTTTTATGAAAATAGATGAGAGGAGAACCAAGAGGGCCAACCTCGGTCTTGCGCTCGATTCCCTCTCCTTCTTGATAGAGTTTTTCCGCTCGCTCTTTGTCTGCTCAGCTTCAAAATGACATGTAGAATCACAACAACATACTACTATGCAAGAAACTAAGATCTAAGTTCATAAATAATGCAGGATCAGATGTGCATTAACCATATACAAGCTTATATAAACAAGGACACTAGAATATGGAAGGAAACAAAAATAGCTTTATTCAGATAAAAAGTAGCAAGAGGATTACAACCATAAGCAGCTCTGATCCAACATCATCCTCCAGCTAAGAAGCCCTTCTTCACCTCAAGCAAAGCAAAATCACCCAACACTGTGAATGTACACCAGAATACCAACAGCACTTCTCTATAGGTTACAAAATTCCAGCCTTCGGATCTCTGTGAAGAGGGATCCATATATAGATGATTACAGAGAGGTGAGTCATCTTTTGTGATCTTGATTAGTGTCTTCTCTCTGATAGTTCTTGCTTCCACTTGGAGAATGAAGATCTATTACTCATCCCTGGTTGAAAATGGAGTGTCAAGTGTCAGAGGGGAAGCCTCTGGAAGATTCCATGATCTTCCACCTCGCATTTTGGTCCCTGCCATTTGTCCATTCCCGACCATCGCACCCTACAGAGGAGAAAAACAGTATGCATCGCACCCTGTACATTGGGAAGGTGATATGCATCACACCCTCCTGCATAGAGCCTTTCGTATTTGGTCCAGGTTTGTATCCATTGGATGAGCAGTTTTCAGTGGAGAAACTTCTTTGAGAGAAGATGACTGTAATCAGTGTTGACCTTGTTCCTTTAAGGCAGTGAAAGCAACCCTTTTAGGGACTAAGACCCCTTGTATGGACATTTGTTGATTGGGGTTTTGAAGTGCCCAAAAATGTCTATAACAGTTGCCCCCTAAAGCATGAGGTCGTTAATCGTTTTTGATGTCGGGTGAAATGCTTTACTATGAGGATCTAAAGTTTTTCTGAGTTGGGAGGCGACTTGTAATAAGATACAATACAATACATTATTTGACAACATTTTTTCATGATCTGGATGAGGCGGGCGTTCCCATGCTCAGCGTTATAAACTCATTTTCATGTACATAGGACAGACGATCGTTTGTGTGACAGACTAATGATATGGACACATCATCCTTTGATTTGGATGATCATCTGATCAGCAATGATGTACACTGGATTTTTTTATATTCCTGAATATATCACAACCCAGATGGATGAAACTAGATCCAGGGTCTTCAAACTCGGCCAATCTTCACTCGGAGTACAAGCCGATTCATGTGAAAAATGTTTTGGAGTCGAACATGGAAATACATCGCCTGATTACCAGCCAATGATGTAAGCTGTTAACAGGCGCGAGAGGAATCACCAATAATGACAATGACCCTCAAGGTACTACAGTACAATTTACGTGCTGTGAAAAAGGACATGGCATCGAACGCCATGCAAAATCTCTCGGTAGAAGGCCATTGATGTAAACCTGTCGCCGAAAGTGAGAAACTTGCCATTGAGGCATGCAAGCTTCAAAGTACTGAAAGGGTTGTTCCTAAGTTAACTTCTTGGATAATGAGCTAATGTCGATAAGAAGCGACCCGTCGGAGGAGGGCCTTAATGAATCCCACATCAACGACATGAAATGAAGAAAATGATTTTGGAGGTGAAAAAAAACTGACGATATGGGGTTCAGGGTGGCGGTCATGAAGGAATGAAGCATGAATGTATTGCAGTGGGTGAGACTCACGTGAATTGTCTAAATGACTTATCTTGAACATATTGGCGACACTGACGATGGATTGGTAGTGTTAACCCCAGAGATGGATGGTGTGACAGACCAATGGTGAAGACCAGTGAACGGAATAACCCAACCCGGCATGGATGCGGAAGGAAAGTGTCATGTTCAAGAGCGACTTGCTACCAATA
>APFE030946667.1:23706-40281 GCA_000404065.3 Pinus taeda | reverse complement strand
CCAAGAGAAATTGGCTTCAAAACCCTAGGAGAGAGAAATGAACTTGCCAAGGCACAACTGAAGCATGAACAAGATGTAAAATGACTCATTAGACACTGACATGATAATGAAAACCCTATGAATGATGATAGACTGAGCTGAATGATGACCTGGATTGGCATTGGGCAATTTTGAAAAGAGTGAGAGCAAACCCTAGACCTAATGCCTAATGACCAAATTTTGCTTGAAAACTCTTTGAAATGACAAAATTTGACCTTAACACTCTGAAACCACTTTGTAAGAGCATATTTGATCACTGGAGGAAGGATGGAAAGACTAACACTAACACATTCTTGAGGCAAATTGAGAAGGTTTTACCTGTGGCTCATTGTAGCTTCTGTTCATCCTTAAGGTGGATTGCCCCCGATTTACCTGGTAGTCTTTGTTCATTTTTGAGGTAAATTGTCCTTGATTTACCCGGTGATCTCTATTGGGCCTTTGATCACTCCTCCTTGCTGCATCAAGATAACTTTTGGAGGTGGATGGTTTCTGCACTTGAGATGCTTCTTCATTATATCCCAGACTTATCTTGATTAGAGGAGAACGCTGCACATTGATAATCTCATCTAGAGTTTCAGATCCTTTAACAAGTCTAAGATTAAGAGCTTTTGTTTTCTCAATCTCTTTTCTAAGTTCCACAATTTCACATTCTAACTTTTCATGATGTTTTTCCCTTTCAGTCAGTTGGAATTGTAGAGTATCAATAATCATATTTTTCTCTTCTAAACAAATTTTGAGTTTATAAATCTCTTCATAGAGATCTTCTTCATCTATAGCATCCATGAAATCATCATCTTCAAAAGCCATTAAAAGTCTATAGTTATTACCTTGTTCATCTTCATCACTATTTGAAAGTCCATCACTGTCTTCATGAGTGTAATAGCTTTTCTCATTTACATTCTGTTTCTTGTTCCATCTAATAGGTTCCTTACCTTTGTCAAGCTTATCTTTATGAGGACACTTGGTAGCATAGTGACCGACTCTTCCGCAAGCAAAGCATTTGAAAGGTAACTTACCTCTAAATCTTCCAGCACCCCGTTGGAGGTTCTTGACAAAATTTGATTCTTCCTCTTCTTCTGACATATGTCCTGACTCATAGTAATCTCCTCTGCCTGAAGCCTTGAATGCAACTTCTCTTCTGTTTGATGGTCCTCCTTTCCTCATTTCGCAAGTAGTTAGAATTCCGTGTAGCTGCGACATGGTAATTTTGTATAGATTCTCCTTTTCTTCTATTGCAGAAACCTTTGATTCAAACTTAGGGGACAGAGATCTTAGAACCTTTTCAACCACAACAGCCTCTTTTATTTCTTCACCCAAGTTTTTCATACAATTAACAATCTCATCTATAAGTAGGAAATAGTTAGCCACACTTTCATCATTGTACATTCTGAGATTTTCATACTGAATTCTGAGGGTTTGAAGTTTTGCTCGTTTTACCTGTTCATCTCCTTCATAGCTCAGAACGATCTTGTCCCATATTTCTTTTGCGGTTTTGTACTGCATCACCTTGACGAATTCTGATTGCGATAGACATCCTAATAGAGTATTGACAACCTTTGCATTTGTTTCAAACTGCTTCTTTTCAGCCGGATCTGTAGGAGTTGCTGAAGGAAAAGTGTACCCTATCTCTATGATATCCCAGACTTCTGTACGAAGTGATTGAAGATAGTCTGTGACTCTTACCTTCCAATAGATGAAGTTGGTCCCATAAAAAATTGGTGCCTTGATCGATGCTTCTCTCTCGTAGTTGCTCATGATGATAGGTCTTCCTTCAAGCGATCAAGCTTCTTCTGAAGGACCTGCTCTGATACCAATTGTTGGAAATAATACTAAGAGGGGGGGGGGTGTGAATCAGTATTATCAAGTCAATTATTTTCTTTTTCAAATCCAGATCATATATGCTACTTTAGTTAGTGAAAACCGTGTATATACACAACTACATATAAGGAAACCCGCATATACCATGCAAACTTATAATTTAATTTACCTTAAAGATGTTGATCATTAATTTATGTATCAGAATCAAATAAAAAGTAACCAGAAACAGTGATACAGAGCAGAAGACAATCACACACAAGAACACAAGATATAAGGTGGAAACCCAATGTGGGTGAAAACCACCTGCTGCAATTCGTCTCTATCTTCCTTTATTTAGAAACTTCCTTTTACAATGTTTCTGTACTGGTGCAGTCCTTTACCAGTATGCAGGCTGCTACTTGCAGAGAGCTACAACCCTCTCTCGTTCTCCAGCTTTTCTTGGAAGGGAGCTACAACCCCCTTAGATCTTGTACTACCTGGGATACTAGTACGCAGGCTACTACCCGCAGAAGGCTACAACTTTCTCTTTGCTTCCAGGGACCACGTTTCATAAATTTTCAGACTGGATCCATGAACATCAATCAATCATCAAGAATTTTTGTATCAAACAATCTCGTTTTCACCAATTAACACTGAATCAAATAGACACTTCTCTGACAGCTGTACCCAGAACACAGTAACAATAACCACACACCAAATTATGATCCCAGAACACTGCAGCAATAAACAGAAGTAGCTAGAAGATAATTCAAGGGATGTATGCTACTTCAAGAACCAGAAACCTGCGTGTATACACTTCTGTGTTTGGACCAACCTGCGTATACGCAGTTTTAATTCATAGAACCCGCGTGTATACGCACCTTTGCTTCACTAAACCTGCGTACAGATCTATAAAGGATAATTCACTCTTTCAAACATTCAGACATTAGTTAACCTAGATTACCAGATTTATAGATCAAGCAAGCGCCACATCAGACATTAGCTAACCCAGATTACCACATTTATAGATCAAGCAAGCGCAACATAGAATAGATCAAAATCATACAAAGATACTATCATTCAAGCCTTAAGATTTTGACCCATCAATAGAACTTATCCTTCTCCTTGCACTCAGGTTCCTTCTTCATTCAGATCTAGATCTGCACCATAACCCAATCACAGTATTCCAGGTCTAGCACTTTTTAGATATTCAATAATTCAGATCATACTCTTGCTTAATGATCTCCTTCCTCTTTTATAGTCTTAGGCCTTTCATAATACCACGGTCCAAAACCATAACAAATCAATACCATGGACCCAATACTTGAGATCAACACTTCAGAAGAGATACCATGGTCCAAAACCATAGGTTCAAATACCAAGGACTAAATACCATGGACCAAACATAAGTTCTCCCACATGTACGTGCTTTTCCTTGTGTGAAAGTGCGTGTATACGCATACGCGACTTCTGAACGTCTAACCCGCGTGTGTACGTGGCTTTGTAAAGGTGAACCTGCGTATATATCTTTTTCTTCTTCCTGAGTGCCTGAACTGAGATCTGTCACAAGAGTGAGTTGCCATCAAGGACAACACCTGTGCCATAGCGCCAAACCTATGCCATAATGCCAACAAAGATGAGATAGATTTAAATAATTGAGACCCACCCACAGATACTTAAACCATATTTCTGCCTAGATGGATAAGACTCTCAGGACACTAGTCACTAGAGAATTTTATCAATCCAGTTTAAACAATTTTTTTTTGGTAGGTAAGCACCCACGGGGGATTTGAACCAGTGACCTATCACAAGGAGTGCCTTAACAGTGCACCCATTCACGGTCAATCCAAAGCCCCGTGGTCCAATCCAATTTAAACATTAACATGATTGAAATAACTCTTTAATTCACAAAGAAATGCAATAATAAATAATCTTTTGTTCAAAATATCAAATCATTGAGGAGAGGATATATAAAATCATTGAGAATAATATATTTCTATCTTCTAAAAAACTCACACTAATACAAATAAGGCCAAAATATGATGGTTATTCATCGGATATGAAAATTACTGGTGCCAGCTATTGGACACATTGGAGCTGAGAAGCTCATCACTAGCATTTTGTCGAATAGTCAACACTTTATTAAGCATTGGATATTCGATGGGCCTGATGTCGATTATCCGACACCAAACATAGCCAAACTTGTCATTATAAATCTGATGCTTTGAAGTCAGTTTTACGATGGTCATATCCATTGGATATCTAATCGAATAAATGGTGGTATAGGTTCCCACATGAGTTGAGGATCTGATGGGACCCTCAGTTCATTCCTTTCCCTTAGATGCCAATAATTGCAACACTTTGTTGTCAAATATTTTGACGATTTGTTTGTATTCCCGATGCTTACTTTTGTTAGTATCGAGTAGCAACTCTGACGTTTCAGCGTCAGATAATCGACATTATATTAAATTCATGCGACGAGCATTTTGTATCTCAGATGCATCATTACGTTGGTATGGGTTAGCAAGTCTAACTGTTTAGGATCGAATAATCGATGATATAACAATTTTGTCAAAAGAGAGTGTTGTATGTCTAACGCTTCGTTCCATCGGTTGCCTGTCAAATATTTGATGGTTGTCCCATCAGATAAGAGTCTGATATGTGATGGCTGCCATGTACCATCAAATAACCAACATGTATCTACGCATTAAAAAAATATATAGTTTAACAACTTTATATGAGGTTTTCTTTATTTCTCAATGGCCCCATCATATTCATTCCAAAGGTGAAAGAGAAACACCTCTATTGAATAATCCAACCAATATGAAATCTTGAATTTTTTCTATAAATGTAACCCTTGGGTGACCAATTTAAAAATAAGAATAAATACATTTCCATGCTACCTAAGTCTAGTTGGAATTGAATCATGTTTTGAAGCTTGATTACATGAACCTTGTGAACTTTCAAGATTTCTCCATTGAATTTCTTAGCAAGATTCTTTCAAATGGAAAGAGATATCAAAAGAAGGAAAAAATGACCTTCCTGTGGAGGATAGGGAGCACCCATCGTACTAAATCCTTTCTCCTTAGTTTCCCTTTCATGGATCATTTCCACTTCAGCCAATTATCAATAAATGAGTATTGCTTCCTATTACTCTTTTTCCCCATCGTGTTTTTTGGTCATGTTATTGATCCTCTCATAGTAGAATCTAGAAATTTATTGTTTTTATCTTATGTTATAAACTAACCAATGATTGCTACATTTTGTACGTTTCAAATCCTGCACAAGAAGAAGAATATAGGACACCTATGTGTTGAGAAATCTAGGGGCAACTAGATTAGGTGATTTCTCTTACTTTGATTACTGCTTGTAATGTTCTTTTGACTTGATGTACGCGTAGTTATATCTTATTTAATTGATTATTATAGTGTTATTTAATCATAAAACAACTACCAGACAATGAAGAACAATGAGGCAAGAGGGCACAAAATGTATCCTCCAAGTTAGGGTCAAAACCTCTCCTCTTGATAGGAAACCCCATAAGAATTATTCTCTTCTTATAGAATGTTTAGATGATGAATTCCAAGACCTATGACCCTTATCAACCCCTCCAAGGCCAAGTCAAACCTCCTTTTGATGAACTTTCCTTCACAAAGTCAATATGAGTAAAACTTGCTTCAATTTCGAGGTTTTGATTTCTCTTCCAAAATTATTAGCTTCTATTGCAAGTCTGCAACTTTGGGCCTTCCTGCAATCTCTGCAATTCCACATGTGTGGGTAGACTTAATGCTTAAATGACCTTGTCCTCTCTTCACTTAATGTGCCTCCTCTTTCTAGATAACTCGACTTCTAATGTGAGTTTTCTTGACACCAAATCTCGACTTCTTAACATCTCTGTAACTTGGTCTTAGTGTAGTCAATGATGCCATAATAATTTCACATGTGTGAGACAAAGTTTCCCTAAAAATAGTTCGATTCTTCCTCTTCTTATTCTCCTCTTTCTTCGTTGGTTCTTCTTATTCTTGTTGTGCTTGTATGAAATTCTTGTGAGCTTCATTGAAATGATCTCAAATGTGGTCAACTTCCATCTTATATAAAGTTTTCTAGGGAACCCTCATAGGTCAAAATGTAATCTATAGGAGGTCGACTTCACTACTTGATAGGGCGACTTGTTGACTTCTTGTTGAAAAGGTCTTGGAGGGTTTTTATGACACTTTTTGACTTTACAAAAAAATATTTTAGTTGATAAATGATGCCCAAATGAGCCTTATAAATATTACAATGACTCAATTGACTTCATTAGCACAATGGAAAAACCTAGAAGTAGTCAATGGGTTCTTGAACTACAAATAAAATAATCTTGAGCATGAAACCTGTTGTGGTTCCTAGAGACAACCCCCGAGTTGATAATAGGAGTCAGTGCCTAGGACACCTTAGAGTTTGCGAAAGACATATCTAGAGAATTCTAGATTTACATATAAATGCATCAAATTGTTTCAGATATCTATTTCAAAGGCTAATCTAGTAAACGCATACAATAAGTATTATGTTCTTAAAGAATTAATATTTGGGTATGGTGGTTTGCAAAAAGAAAATTTAGTTCCATAGGTCATTACATAACATGTAAAAAATAGAAAATAGAGGAGGGGAATTAATACAAAGGGCTTATATTAGAATCTTGTGCATTAAATTCCAGCAAAAATATGGAATGGGTGACAAGAATGAAATTCAGAAAGTGTGGAGTGAATTTTAAGGAATTCCCTCTCAAATATCATAGGAACCATACAACAAAACATGACATAGATGAATCTACAATTATGAAATTAATTCCAATAGCTACAATTTGCACAATATATGAGAAGGAAAACACATATGAAATGATAAATAGAGAAGGAAACACATACTACACTTTCATCATTTGGAATCACCAGAACTTCTTTATTAATCTTCAAAGCGCAACATACATCCCGTAGATCTCCAAAATTTGCAGTACTTGCATATTATAATAGCCTATGAAACGAAAAATTCCAAACCTTCTAAATGAGTTTACCATGACTTTTATAGAATTATTTTTCAAAATTGAGAACCCCCTACAAAATATGCTCCCAAAAATCTCATAATTGTCTCCCCACGAAATAGTTCGAGCATGCTACTAGCACAATTATATTAATTATTACATAACAATATTGATTCCATTCTTGAATAGAAATATTTACAGAAACATCAAAATAACATGAGGTGTGATAATTGACACGACTGAAATATCTGCATTGCTCGCAGGCCGGAAGCAATTGAGCGTAGTGGCACTAGAGGTGCTTTGGACTTGCTAATGGATGAACGGGGTCGGACACAAGAGGAACGAAAAAAGAAAACCATTGGAATGAAATAAATTTGAACTCCAATGGCTAACATGTGGTAGCTTTATAGGAAGGGAACACGGTGGAGTAACACGTGAGGGGGGGTGGGGGGGGAAAGAATAGTGGTGAGTTTTTTGGAAAGGACATGTGGAGCCACTAGATTGGATGAGAACTAAAGGGGGGAGGCCCTAAACACCAAAAATATCATGCTCACTTGCTGACGTCATTGATTTTTTGATGGTTTGATGGTAGGTGTGGTCCTCATACTCTAGTGGGGTGATCGAACAAATCTGGGAGCGAGGCTCGACCCCCCCAGAGTTGATCCTGACCATTGATTAGCCACACCCCATAGTTGACATTGACCATTCTGGGGGCTAATCTCGGCTTATCTGCCACACTAGTTACCCCGCTGAAATTCTTCCAGGACTTGGCGACCTTAGGGACTGATGGTGATCTTCCCAATAGTTGTTCATCAATTAGTTGTTTTGTGTACAATGCAGAGGTGGAACCCCTTCCATTTGTCTTTTACATTTTGTGTTTTTTCCTATGTTCTCTTCATTTTCCCTTAGGGATACACCACCGAGCATTATTTTCAGGTGGACCCCGCCCGCTTAGTTACATCCTAGTGCTTTTTTTGTGTGCCATCTTTGAGTCTTTCGGGGTGATCCTGTCAGGGCACCATCACTAGGATAGCGTAATCCTAGTCCTTCACTCCTAGCACTTAAATTTGTTCACTCATAACATTCCACCGAGTTAACTTTGTCGGGTAGGCCCTACCGACTGGGTTCCACTTGTGGCCAACATAATTTTTTTTTCCGCTTCTAATGTATCGACCACTTCTTCCTAGGGATTCATTCAGAGGCTCCACCAACTTTTCCATCGATTTGGAAACTTAATCCAACTTTTGATATGCGCCAAAGGCTCACCCAAATGCCTTTTAGCTCTGTAATTTTTGACTTGTGGTCTCCAACTATGACTGGCTCTATTTCACTATCCAAGAGGCCATTTGAAAACTTCTGCATACCACTGGAAATCTCTTCTAGAGAACTTTCTAGCTAAGTGGGTTCGATGTGGTATTTGAGCTCATGTTCTACCTGAAAAATGGATTCAAACTCTGCTATTATTTGCACCAGTCCTCCTGATTGTTTTCAAATTTCACCTTGGATATGCCTTGGCCTTGCTTTTCTTTTTAATCGTGTTTTACTTTTCTAGAGTTTTCAATCCCTCTCTGCATACAAAAACAAATCTCCTATGCTATATGAAGAAATTAAAAAGGTGGGTGAGGAGTATACACCATTGGCTCCAACTGGGGATAATGTCTTTCTTGCAAGTAACTGAGAACTTGCAGATTAGTGCCTCGAACTTGGGTATCGAGTCAAACTAAAAATTCCATATAAAAAATTGAAAAAAAAATAAACACTCTGTTATTTACAATGGCTCACCCGTATTTATAATAGGCGAGAATGAAATTCTTCAATGTTGAAAGCAATGCTTGGGATATTTCCCATTTACAAGCATCTCAAACACTTCACCATCAAGGTTCTCCATAGAAATGTATTATTCCCTTTGATTTCAACTATATTGAGAGGTCCAAACCATAGGGGATCAAATTTCCCATGTTTTCCCTTGACCTCTCTCGGGAAATCCTATATGAGCACGAGATCGCCTGTCTAAAAATGTTTGTCTTTAGATTTCCTATAAAATAGAGATTTCATCTTATCCTCATACTTGATCATATTTTGAGTTACTTTATCTCTTCTTTCTTGCAATTCGACCAATTGGTTTATCCTCCTGGTCAAAGGATTAGGCTCCTCCTTAACATCCTAATTTAGTGCAGCTATTGGCTTAGCCAATTGGTTGGAAAATAAGGTTGCCATTCTATATACTAGTTCAAAAGGTGACTTGCCAGTGAACCTTTCAGTTATCACTTTGCTTGCCCACAAAGCAAACCTAAGCTGAGAATCCCAATTGTTTTTGTTTTCTGCAATAGTCTTCTTCCAAATTTTTACTAGATTTTTATTAGAAGATTCTACCAACTCATTCCCTTGGGGATAATAGGTAGTAGAGTGACTGAGGATCACATTGTATTTATGGGAAAAGTTAATTAGGTTTGCAGATTTAAACACTTTAGCATTATCTGTCACCAACTTTCTTGGATAACCACATCTAGTAAATATATTCTCTTCTAGAAATTTAATAACCACTGAATCTATTGCATTCCAAGTTGGAATGGCTTCCACCCACTTTTTAAAATAATTAGTGGTTGTTAAGATACACTTGTGTTATCCAATAGAAGGTGGGTTGAGTTCCCTTATGAAATCCAAACCCCATTGCCTAAATGGTTCATCCACAAAGACAAGGATTAATGGTAATCCTTCCAACTTCTTCTTTTTAGAAAAATACTAACATTCTTTGCAACATCTAACCAACTTATATACGCCACAAAATAGGGTGGGCCAGTAAAAACTAGCCTTCAGGATTTTATGTGTTGTAACACCAACTATAATGACCCCCATAAACATAGTCATGATATTCATTTATGATTTTAGTCATTTCTTCCTCTTTTAAACACAGTAGAAAAACACCAATATGATCCCTCCAATATAGTTTACCATTTACAATAACATATTTTTGGGCTTTCATCCTTAGAGCCTTATATTTTTCTCTATCAAATTTGATGGACAACTAAGAAACAACAAATAACAAACAATGAACAATATTTTTATACCAATTAGAATATAGATATTTATAAGAAATCTTATTATCATGTTCACTAGATTGGCCTTCTCCAACAATTGGATTTTGTTCAAAAAATTCAACCAATAAATTTATCCCCATCACTTGGTAATTAGCTTCTGTCAAGATCTTGGTTAATCCCTCATTAGGGGAATTTTGAAGTCTAAAATGTGCCTCCTAAGAAAAATGTACAACCAAAAAAAACTTTATAAGATGCAATAGGATTCAAGATGATGATTTCAACCATGGGGGATGATTCACCATTTTTGGAGTAAACAAATAAAAAGATAAAAAAATAAAACTACTTTTTAAATTCATATTTTAAACTTATCTCCCTAAATTTTTACTCAAATTTCGAGCAGGATTACTCATTAGATGAAACATATAATTCTTGATCCAAGGAGTACCCATGTTGCATACTTTCGATGGACCCTGCTACATGAAAAATGAGAAATACACACAAAACTGTGATTGCGATCATGTTTTTCATTTATTTCTCATTTTTTGTGTAGTAGGGTCCATCGAAAGTTTGAAAAATGGGTACTCCTTGAATGAGAAATAAAATTTTGCATCCAAAAAGGGTTGTCACTCGAAATTTGAGTAAACCCATAGAGAGATAAGTTGAAAATACGAGTTGAAAAAATAGTATTTTCTTTTTTTCCTCTATGATTTGATGATGTAATCTAATCTTATTGTATTATTTCCACTATTATTCTATAATTTCCTTGGGAGGCCCGTTTTAGACCTCAAAATTCCCCTAATGACCCTTTTATTAATTTGGTAGGCTTGCCCTCGAGGTCATATTCTTGAATCCTGGCTATCCATTTCCCTCTCTTTGCTTCGTTGTCTCCCTGTGTGAGGATATCCTTAACAATAATAGAGGGAACATAAGATATTACCCTAGATTGAAAAATATGGGTTTGGAAAGATTTTAAGGCCTTGACTAGAGTGTAGGCCTATTTTTCCAAAATGACATATTTCAGTTTTGCATCCTCAATGCTTGATTGAAAATGCAATTAGTTGTTCCTTCTCTTCATCATTTTTCTACAACAAAACAACTGCCACAGTGTTAGGAGATACAAAAGAAAAGTTGAGAAATGGCCTTTGATAATTAGGGCTAGCCAAAATTGGGGCTTTTACAAAGGTCTTCTTGATTTTGGAGAATGACCCTCTAGCTTCAGCAATCCACTTGACTTCCTTATCTTTCTTTAGCATATCTATAATCTCCCTCACAATCTCAGCATAGTTAGGTACAAACCGCCTTAGGAAATTTATTTTTCCTAAGAAGACTTGTATCTCCTTTTTATTCCTTCATAGGGGAATATTATTGATTTCTTCTACCCTTTTGGGGTTAATATTTACTCCCTCTTTTGCTACTATGTGCGCCAATATCTTGCCTTCGCTTAGAGAAAATTGTGACTTCTTTGGATTTAGAGATAGGCCAAACTTCCTAAACTTTTCAAAGATATGCTTCAAATGTTGGAGATGTTCCTCGTCATATTTCGAGAAGACAATTATGTCATCTAGATAAATTACCACAAATTTATTTTTGCCCAACAAATGCTATATCCATTTCCCTTTGAAAAGTGGGTCCAACGTTTATGAGTCCAAAGGGAATCTTAAAATACATGAATGTCTGCTAAGGTGTGGTAAAAGTTGTTTTTTTGTTTTTTGTCTTTTTTTTTTTGTTTTTGTTTTGTTTTGTTTTGTTTTTGTTTTGTTGTTTTTTTGTTGTTTGTTGTTTGTTGTTTGTTTTGTTTTGTTTGTTTTGTTTTGTTTTGTTTTGTTTTGTTTTTGTTTTTTGTTTGTTTGTTTGTTTGTTTGTTTGTTTGTTTGTTTGTTTGTTTTTTTGTTTTTGTTTTTGTTTTTGTTTTTGTTTTTTTTTTTTTCTCTAGTCCCCGGGGTGTACAACAACCTGATTATATCCAAAGAACCCATCAATTATGGACAATCAAGATGATCCCACCACCCTTTGTAAAATCTAATCCATATTGGGTAGAGGCTAGTTGTCTTTTAGAGAATCCATTTGAGGTTTATGAATTCCACACATAATCTGATCTCTCTATTTTTCTTCCTGACATGGACTAAATTTTCCACCCAATCTAAGAATTGTAAACACACAATAATTTTAGCTTGGAGAAACTTCTTAACTTCCTTTTCAATTAATGGGAATAGTAAGGGATTTATTTGCATGAGTTTCTATTTGTAGGGCTTCATTCCAATATTCAAGGGAATTTTATGTTGAATGATACTAGGATCAAAAGTATTCAAATCATTATAGGACCATGCAAAAATATCAATATGTTTTTTAAACAAATCAAGATATATTTGTTTATATTCCTTTGAGAACCCTTTAGCCAATTTAACAAATTTAGGTTGTTGCTCCATACCAACATTACAATCTTCTACATATTCCTCTTTCTCTTTTTTAGTTGGTTTAATGGCTACATCATTTGCATGAAACAATTTTTCTAGTGGAATCAACCCTCTAAGAATCGTGTTTCCCTTTAGCTGTAATTTTTTTTCCCATCAATAGATTCTTCCCAAGATACCTGTAGTTCCTCCTTTGCATCTTCACCCTCCTTGTTAATCATCGAATTGGAAAATTCTTCAATGACCTCCATAAAGTGTTTAATCTAGTCCTCATCCTTGAAAACCTGCCAATATTTCACATTATCTAGTACTGAGGGTCTGTACCTGACCTCCACTTCATACCTTCGCAAAGGTTCTATGGTGGTTTAAAGGTACATGCTTCTAATTCCAAGGGGTCTTCCATTATATTTTGTTCTTTGGGAAAATAATGGATATTAAATGTCAGAAGGAAAATTTTGATCAGGTCCCATACCTCATTTATGTAGGACTTTAACCTTGGATGTTTGGTTTAACACTAGTTCTTAATTTGTTTCACAATCAACTTAGAATCTTTGAACATTATCAAGCATTCAATATTCATATTTTAAAAATCTTGTAGACCCAACACCAATGCCTGAAATTTGGCTACATTATTTGTAGCATCAAACTCTAGTTTGAATGGGAAAGGTATAATATTACTATACTGGGATATTAACAACACACCTACCCATTTCCTCCCTTAGAATAAGCACCATCAAAATACAATTTCCAATTGTGATAATATTTTACTCGTTTATCCATTTGAACAAGAGATTCTACCCGTGTGTCTTCCATAATTTGGCCTTATTATTCCAATAAAAAGCAAGAAAAATATTTTTCTTGACCATGTACTAGAGAATTACTTGAACAATCAACTCTAGTCACAGTGTTCACAAATCAGGACTCCCTATATAACCTATGTTTTTCTCCACCAAACAATGGTAAAATAGCATATGTCAAATATAGTTTGATAGATCCTCCAAGCTTCATTCCCCAAGACCAAGAAAGAGCATACAAAATCTTGCAGGGATATCAACAACTACAACTCCCATTACCACACTCTTCATTGGGATTTGGGCCAAATTAACCACTAGATCTTTAATCATGCCCAAACATTTTACTCTTTTGGAGTCAAAGGAATATAAATCCTTGTATGGGTTTTTATATGTAAGGCTAACTTCCCCATAAGAAATAGTGGCATTAAATTATGAGAAGCCCCTGAATCAGGCATGCAATTATGCAACAACAAATCATGGATCACTAAAGTAATATGAAATGGAGGTGTGAAGGGATTTTGTTCTTCTACATGTGGGCCAAACACCAACATTGACCTTTCTTCTTGTAGATTCAAACTGTCTTGAGTTGGTGTTAACTGAGGAGCCTAAATAAAATCAATTTAACTGTCTTGAGTTTATTTCAACAATTTGGTTAGGGAACATATATCTTTACCTTCTCCAATTCTTTTTGTAAGTTAAAAGCAGAGAAATTTATGTATTCCTTCATTTCCTCAAAAACCTCTTTATTTTCCTATTGCACTTTTTGGGTTCGTGTTGGCATATGTCCCATCTTTGGCAATTTAGTCTTAGAATTACTAAGATACGAGGTTTCTCTCTTAGTGGCCTAATCAGGACTAACAATATTTTTCCCTTCATTATTATGCTTAATAGTGAAAGGTTGTGCAGGTTCATCATTTTGGTATGGTATCCGAGACCTTTTTCTAGATGTCAAGTCATACCTCCTATGTAATTTGACTTGCATGAAATCAACAAACTATTTACAATAGGCATCAATCTGTTCCTCATCTAAGGGGACATATGGAACCTCATCTAACTGTCCTTGTGCTTGTGTTTTGTGTTCTACTTTTGAAAGAGCATAGAATTGGTTTTCCTGAAATTTGATAACATCTTCAAAATTTTCTTCTAGGTCATATTATAAATACAAGTGAGGTTGTTTTTGGTCTTGTTGATCCTTTCTCCCTATTTGCAAAAGCTACAAAGGAGGCCTCATATGATGGGGATTAAAGATTTTGTTGGGACCTTGTTGGACCTGTCGGGTAGGGTTTTTGATTTCCAACTCCAACTTCACCAATTTTCATGACAATTTCCTAATTAATTTATTCATTTCATCTAAATTCTACTCTTGAGCTTCCCTTACTAGACTAGAGGAGCTAGCTTCTTCCTTTCCCCGTCTTTTATCCTCATGTTATTATTTTCCCTTCAGTTTCCCTGCTAATGCAATATTCACTTCTACCTCCAAAGCATCAATTCGAATTTGATCTAGTGTGGGAGAATGTTGGAAACAATACTGAGAGGGGGGGGGGGTGGTGGAATCAGTATTATCAAATTCTTTTCAATATGCCTTCCTTAATTTAATCTTCAAATATTGATCATTAACTTGTATGTCAGTACCATATAATAATGAGCATGAAACAAGAAAAACAGATAGTCACAGCAAAGAACACCATATATAAGGTGGAAACCCAATGTGGGTGAAAACCACCTGCTGCAATATGTCACTATCTTCTTTCAATTAGAAACTTCTTTTACAATGATTTTGTACTGGTGCAGTCCTTTACTATACGCAGGTTGCAACCTGCAGAGAGCTACAACTCTCTCTCATTTTCCAGTCTCTCCTGGAAGGGAGCTACAACCCCCTTAGCTCTTTTACTTCTTTAAGGACCACTTTTCATAAATTTTCAGACTGGATCCATGAACATCAAATAATCATCAAGTACATGTAAATCACCCAATCTCCTTATACAATGAACCAATGAATCACCCAACTCTTCAGAATGCGAGAGGGGCCTGTGAATATCCGCAGCTCTTTTGAGTCTAAACTGCACAGATCCGCACTGGTCATTCTTCTGCTCTGCGTACTTTTATTCAGATCCGCACCTTTACTTTTTGACTGACGCGTACCTCTGCACTGTGCCTCCTTCTTTCCTGCATACCTCGCACTGCGCCTTTTTCTGCATTGCGTGCGCCCCGCACTATGCCTTCTCCTGAGCTGCGTACCCTGCACTGCGCCTTTGGCTGTGCTGTGTACCCCCGCACTGAGCCTTTTACTGCGCTGCGTACCCCTGCACTGCGCCTTCGGATCACCTGTGGACTTCTGATTAGGGCCAAATTTACAGTCCTCCAATGTGCCATAGTCAGTTAGATCCACAGATCTGTTCATGCGCCCGAGAGATCATGACATGTCAATAGATTCACCTTAAGTTATCTCCTTGATTTAGATCTAGCTTTTAAAACCAATCACCCAAAATTTCAGATCTTAAGATATTCAAATTTCACCAGTGTGTGGCCAAGAGTTCTCCTTTCCTTTTTATAGGCAAGCCTTTTACAATACCACGGTCCAAAACCATAATAACACAATACCATGAACCCAATACCTTGGATCAATATTTGTAGATGCAAAACCACAGACCAAAACCATAGGATCAAATATGTCGGGCTAAATACCATGAATCATTCATAAAGAACCCCACGTGCATGCGCTTTTCTGCATTAGAGAGAGTGAAACTGGAGTCCGCACCTACTGAACAGAGAACCTGTGTGCATGTCCGCACTCCTTGGTCGTGGTACCTGCGGGTCCGCAGCTTCTTCTAGGATTACCTGCGGGTATCTTAATTTCCATGATTTTGAGTGCCTGAACTGAGATCTGCCACATGAATGAGTTGCCATCAAGTACAACACCTATACCATATAGCCAAACTAGAATCATAATGCCAACAATCTCCCCCTTTGGACTTGATGGCAACCTCAAGATCCTCAATGTCATTCTCCCCCTTTGACATCAAGGGCAAAGGGTTATGCTCCCCCTGAGAACATGCTGAAGTCTTTGCTTTGCTGATAATGCTCCCCCTAACCAGATCCATAATCCACCATAAATTTCTTCAAGAAGAACCATAATCCACCATGACCATGAAAGAGATAGAGACATATTGTAGCCATGTTCAGATCAGCATCCATGTTCTCCTTCTGTGCTACCATAATGCCAAGAATGCATTATATGTGCTCCTCCTGAACCTGTGCCATCGATCTACAACCAATCCATAAACCAAAAAATGTACGCGTATACCACATATAAACCTCGCGTACAACCAACAGATGAGATTCAACAACAAGATGATGCATCAACTACCCCCATCTTTTGTCTGAGATATTCAAAGGTCTCCCTAGGCAATGGTTTGGTGAGAATATCAGCAACTTGTTCCTTAGAAGGAACATACTCCAACTTGACCTTTTGTTCAATC
>APFE030946667.1:0-14764 GCA_000404065.3 Pinus taeda | reverse complement strand
ATGCTGTTCACAACTGTTTTGCCTAACTTCTTATGCAAAGTGGTTTATCTTTAATGATTTCTATTCTTATAATAGCTGAATGATCTTTATTACCAGTTATTGTTTGAAATCTTTTTAAATCGCATAATGGAAGATATACATCCCGGGTTAGTGTAGATTAGATGTGTTGTTTCTCACTAGATTACAATAGCATAGAGTTATTTTAAAGAACCTGAATTAGATTAGCTTTAAATAATACTCTTAGATCAGCATAGTTCAACTATACACAGACACGCACACCCAAGATCGGGAAACTGGTCCCGTTATCCCCAGTCGGACCCGCTATACCAAACAGATAAGGAGCTGCCAACCAAGGTCCGGACCGAGTGGGTATCCCCCTTGTTGTCGACCCGATTTTAGGGGCTTCAACAAGTACCAACCATGATGATTCTGTAAGCTTGTATAATAATTCTGAATGGTACACTGGCTAGTAAACGGGGTCTACCTAGTAGATTCTAGTCGAAGGAAACCATTAGGTTGCTTGGTGGTGGGACTGAATAGACGGCCAGGTAGGACTTTGATGAACTTCCTTCCTGCGGTAAAGGAACGGGAGGACTGCCCCCAAGCTCATCGGAGTTGGTGTTGATGAAAAGAATTTGAATGGTGTTGTTCTCTTTCTCTTCAGTGACGGTATCGTTCAAAGATGAACACTCTGAAGTCAATACCGGGTCAATGCCGGGTCACCCTTTGACTTTCGTCTGGTATGGATTTTGAAGGTTCATTTTCAACGATAGGTGCTTCGACTGACCACAAGGATGGGCCAGCTGGATTTTCAACCGGTGGAGGACTCGGCAAGCGTTTTTGATATCCAAGAGGAAGTCCTAATGGTGAAACCGGACGATTATCTAAAACTCTTTTAGCCTCTTCAAGGAAGGGACAACAGTGGACAGCGTGATCGCCTTTACACAACTTACAAGGAAGTCTAGGATTCCTTCTTTGTCAATGTGCTTCACTTTCACTGGTTGACGGTGAGCATTCAACATGATCGCTAGAGGTTGATGCTACCGGATGGTGCAAATGAGGAGACCAGTCCCTTAAGATCCAAGGGATGTAGGGACAATCTTAGTGATAGTGGTCTCCATTGCAAATGACACAAGGAGATTTAGGTTTTGACTGTGCGGTGTGTGGATTTTTGCTACACGATACTCGATTGTTCCCTTTCGATTTTGGTTCCTTTTTCTTCTTTTCCTTTTTCTCTTTCAGATTCTTCTTCTTCTCAGTTACTTGACTTTTAGCTTTATCAGCTTTGTCAAGCGAAGAGGAAGGAGGAGGAGGAGAATCAGATGAACTAGAAGGTTGGGAGGCAACTCTAGTGTTGTCTAGTTGCTGGTTAGACTGTTCAGGAATTGTGGGATTCTGAATGACAGAGGCAGAGAAGAGCCAGACTGGCAAACCAATTGTCAATCCTGGAAGTGACAAAGTGGCCATATGGGGTGGACCAACATCTCCCCAAGATAGGGAGGGACTAGGATTTCCTTCACGGGGAAATCCTTGGTTGGTAGACTCCATTTTCTCAACCTGAAGATCAACGGGGGGGATTTTTTACGTTATTCCGATTAAAATAATTTTTTTAGATGCTTGGACACAACTTGTTTTTTCAATTTTAAAGAGTCGAGAAAAAACAAAAGATGACTCTAGTCGCCTTCAATTTTTATTGAGCTTGAAGTGACAAGTGCTCAGAGGACCTTTTCCTTTAAGGAGTCTGAAAAGGAGAAAAATGGACTTCTCTGGAGATCTAGGCAGAGAGGATTACGAAACCAATCATAAAACTGCAGAATACTTTTTACGGTACGGCAGTCAGTCTTCCTGAATGCTATGTTTGGTGCATTACAATCGATAGGGCGGCAGACACGGCTTCCTAAGGATAAAGGATGCAGCCTATAGTGGTCTCCCGATATATATGCGACAGTACGTGGGAGCACAAGTCCGCACTGGCACTTGCCATCTGAAAGTGGAGGAATCACTCAAACAACATTGAAAGCAATAGTTACCAGGCTTTACGACACTGGAATACGTCTCTAGCCTAGACCTCTAGATGTTGCGTTAAGTTCCAAAGCGTTGTTAGATTCATTGAGATTTATTTTAAGTTGATCTTGCTTAGCAGTTTTCCTTTCAGGTTCACCACGTGATGTATGTATAATTCCTAAATGTAGTCTAAGATGATAAACAGGCGTTTTATCTTCTTTCAGCAATGAAAATCCTAGCTACTAAGGGGAAGAAATTCAAGCATCTTTTCTTCACAGAGTACAGAGCACACACTAATATGCACAGTCCTAAATCAAGCCAAGCATTCAAGATGCAAATGCACATGCATGTATTGGTTTTCATCTCTCTTAATGTGTAAATGACGCTAAGAAAGCTATGTGCAAAATTGAATTAGTTTTAAAGTGACTGTACTCAACAAAATTCTTTTTCAAAATGAAGTGAAAGCAAAAGAGACACTTTGCGATTTTGAAATGGAAATTGCTTTTCGACACTTTAAAACTAGTAATTCGGCTTCTATGCAATAATAACTGTATAATCAACTATCTAAAACAATGGGATTGCTTTCTAAAAATGAAAACGACAGCTACGACACTTTTAGATCTAGAGACGACAGTTCGACTATGTTACTTTTTGCAAAAGAGAACTAAAACGACGCACAATACATAAAAAACATTTATAGTTCTTTGCACTAAGGAGGCAGAATAATGCTAGAAAAGGGGGTATTCACAGTAGCACACTGATTATAGATAGCAAAAACTCTTGAATAAGACTGAAAATAGTGAGAAAAATCCACAGTCGGAGGGAAAATTCAATCCTCCCTGATCATCGCACCTGTTACACAGTGAACTCAGTATGCAGCGCACCTACTCCATTCGGGAAGTGCAATGCATACAGGTTGCCTTGAAGGTAGGGTGCGATGGTTACAGTGTGAGACTTTGAACGAGACTTCACTCATATTTTGCAGTTTAGTTCAGGTGTTTAAGCTGAATAAGTACAGATCAATGTATGTAAAAACACAGGGGTGATCTAAGAGGTTACCAGATCCATCACTCAGGGCAATTAGATTGCTTGCAGATCTATTGTTTAATTCATAAACAAAACCCGAAGATTGACTGAAGCAACATTGATCTACTTTGCATTTGTATGACAAATGCAGTTCAAAGGCTAGCTGGCTTGACTTCAGGCTCCGTTTGTATGTTTATAAAAGAAACAAGGAAAGATAGGCTAACAAGTAATCTAGTCGCTCCCCAGCGGAGTTGCCATTTTGTTATACGAGAATAGTGTCCACACAGATTCTTCTATTCCCACTAAGATGGGTGGCTATCTTAGAAACAAACAATCAAATTCTACTATAGATTCCTTTTATGAAAATAGATGAGAGGAGAACCAAGAGGGCTAACCTGGGTCTTGCGCTCGATTCCCTCTCCTTCTTGATAGAGTTTTGCCGCTCACTCTTTGTCTGCTCAGCTTCAAAAGGACCTGTAGAATCACAACAACATACTACTATACAAGAAACTAAGATCTAAGTTCATAAATAATGTAGGATAAGATGTGCATTAACCATATACAAGCTTATATAAACAAGTACGTCAGAATATGGAAGGAAACAAGAATAGCTTTATTCAGATAAAAAGTAGCAAGAGGATTACAACCATAAGCAGCTTTGACCCAACATCATCCTCCAGCTAAGAAGCCATTCTTCACCTCAAGCAAAGCAAAATCACCCAACAATGTGAATGTACACCAGAATACCAACAACACTTCTCTATAGGTTACAAAATTCCAGCCTCCGGATCTTTGTGAAGAGGGATCCATATATAGATGATTACAGAGAGGTGAGTCATCTTTTGGGATCTTGATTAGTGTCTTCTCTCAAATATTTTTTGCTTCCACTTGGAGAATGAAGATCTCTTACTCATCCCTGGTTGAAAATGGAGTGGCAAATGTCAGAGGGGAAGCTTCTGGAAGATTCCATGATCTTCCACCTCGCATTTTGGTCCCTGCAATTTGTCCATTCCCGACCATCGCACCCTACAGAGGAGCAAAACAGTATGCATCGCACCCTGTACATTGGGAAGGTGATATGCATCACACCCTCTACATGGAGCTTTCAGTATGGTCCAGTTTTGACCATTTATGAGCAGTTTTCAGTGGAGAACTTTTGGGAGATGATGTAATCAGTTGACCTTGTTCCTTTAGGTAGTGAAGCCACCCTTTTAGGGACTTAAGAGTCCTTAGTTTATGGACATTTGTGATTGGGGTTTAAGTGCCCAAAAATGTCTATAACACATGGGGTTTTCACTTTTCCCAGGCAAAAAGGGTTTTGACCTTAGGAAAAGGGGTTTTTTATGGAAAATGAATGGATATGAATGTATGAAGGTGGGAAGGGGAAATAAGTGAATATAGGGATGAATGGAGAGGAATGGGAAGTTAATTAGCTTATCTTGTACACCTTCATTTGCTTTGTGTAATTGCATCATGGAAATAGAAACATATGGTAAAACATGATAAATGTACATTTTTCCAATGAATCATGAAACTTCTGCAACCTTTCTTCTACTTACCCTTTGCTTATCCTATCATTTGTTTTTTCACTTAACGGGTGCATTTAATCTAGCAAACCCTTTTCCTTCCTTTTATTTTACAAAAGAAAACTATCTAATTCTAATCTTATAACATCCAAGGGCTCATAGTAAACTTATGAGTACCTTATTATTCTCTACCTAACTACTGATCTGCTAAGATTAAACAGTTTGGCGAGATCTTTATTCTCTAAATATAACATCAAATATAAAGCATGAAGTAGCGAAGATTAAACTATTTGACTGTCATGGGTTGTGGCATTTATGACAAGCTGCACACAACCATTATTTTGTAGAAACAATAGTAGTGGCATTTAGACTTGCTCACTTTCAGAGTTTATTTGTTTTCTTTTCTTTCTAACCTAACATTTTCTTTGGTATGGACATCATCATCAAGATTTTTTCACTAACACTTTATTCACTATTGTTATGTCCATATCCTAACTTAACATTTTTTCAAAATATATATATATTTTTTTTATTTTTTGAATATTTTATTCTATCTTATCAAAACCAAAAAATGCTACAACAATGGGTACAATTTGGTATTTGAGCTCATATTATTCCTAAAAAATGGCTTCAAAATCTGCTATTATTTGCACCATTCCTCTTGATCTTTTTCAAATTTCTCCTTGGATATGCCTCACCCTTGCTTTCCGTTTGAATCCCATTTTGCTTTTTTAGAGTTTTTAATCCCTTTATACATACAAGAACTAATATCCTCTATTGTATGAAGAAATAAGAATGGGGGATGATGAGGGTACAACAAAACCCATGCTTCAAAAAATTATTTTTCTCTTTTCATCAAATACATCAAATCATAATTAAATTTAGACATAATGAAGACCACAACTAATTACACTTTTTAATGCTCTCTCTTAACTAGGGTGGTATTCATAATCCATATAAGGTACTTGGACATTCTCATACTGGAAAATTCTCATAAGAAGAGTTTGATTTGTAATACATCTCATAAGTTATTTATTCAACTTATATCAGTGCATCTCATCATATCAACTAACATTGTCGCATAGTAAGGCCTTGACTAATAGCTTTATCTCTCCACAAGAATAGGGTACCATGCTTGGGAGACAATGATTTATAGATGCCTTCATCATTTTCTCTCAAGGAACATACCCGATTCGTATGTTCAAGGTATGTACTTCTAGGATCATTCCTCATCTTGGATTAACACATCCTCATGGAATTTCCTCTTCGACTACTCTTACCTGTTGGGTGCCCTACCTCATTCTCAAAGTGTATCAAAACCAATCTCAAATGCTTACCCAATCCTCCATTCTTTGTTAGGTCCCTATACTACTAGTGTAACCCCTTATTGTTATTAGTACAACCCCCTTATTATATTTTTGTGCCCATGTAGTCCCCATATTGTTATTATTTTTCCCCATAGAAACCCATTATTATTATTATTGTGTACTTACATTATGATTGTTATGTCGGTTCTGATTATATTATGACCCCTAAGACTCCTATATATAGAAAGGAGGTCTTGTCATTTTTATCATAAAATAATTGTTCATTTGTTTATTGTAAACGAGGTTTCCCCCTCAAAGAGGCTAAATTCTAAGGCGTTTATCTTTCTTTTCTATCTTTTTGTGAGTTGGTTTCATAACATTGGGTATCAATGCTTTGGATTCTAGAGTTTTTGCTGCTCCAAATAGGTCAGCGTGGAATTTTTGCTATAATTTTTTTTTGCGATGTTTCTGAAGCTAAAAAGAAAACCCATTTGAGAAGAAACCTTGGTGAACCTCGGGTTTGAATTTTAGATATTGTCTCACAATATTTTTGGAGATATGATCTGAGGAAGTTAGGGTTTTCGCAAGCTTAAGAATTTCATCTAAAATAGGCCATCATGGAATTTTTGCTGTAACTAATTCACTACGAAGTTTTAGAAGCTAAAAACAAAACCCATTTGAGAATAAATTAGTCTAAACCTTGAATCAGAATTTCAGGTCTTGTCAGTATATTTTCGGATATATGATCTGAGGAAGTTAGGGTGTTTGCAAACTCCCTAATTACATCCTAAACAAGTGATCTTGGGAAAATCGTCATAACTTTCTCTTTGAGCATCAGATTGAAATTTCGTAACAAGTTACAGAAAGAGGACAGACCGAATTTTGTTTGGGTATAGTTTTCAGAACCTAAGGTTGAAACAGCAACATGTGGAACTTCGTACAATTTCACTCTATTGAACTAGTATATAATTAGGTCATCACAGGAGATTGGGAATAAATCTTTCTTCGAGAATCCAATTGTGATTAGACTTATGGAGTTAGAAATAGGACTCAGAGGGATATTACAAGCTGAAATTTTAGAACTTAAAGATCCGAAATTATAGAGTTACAGTCGTTTCAAGACCGAGCTCCTAAAATCAAGGAAAAGCAAGATGAGGAAGTTTGATGGCAAGGATCCAGTAAATTAGATACTACAGATGGAGAAATATTTTGATCTACATGGTGTACCACTGTTACAAAAGGTACATATTGAATCTAATTATTTACAACCAAATCAATTTTTATGGTATAAAGGGCTTTTTTTTCGTAAACCACTTGTTACGTGGTCAATTTTCATAGAGGAAATGATAGCACATCATGAGGATACAAAGAGAAACACCTTCTTTAGCCAATTGATAAATCTCAAACAAAAGTGTTCAATGGCAGAGAAAATTGAGGACTTTCAAAAATTGAATATAAGGGAAAATGATATTCCATAGAAGCAGAGGATTGATGTCTCTGTAGAGACTTTAAAGGATAACATTCAACATGAGGTCCATCTTTGGGAACCTGATTCATTGGAGAAGGCATTCAGGTTGGCAAGAAAAGTGGAAAGAAAAATTATGGCAACAAGGAATTCTACCCCTCGCAACTATAAGTATGGAAGTGTTGTTTCTCCTAGCCTTCCATAACCTACAAGGTTGACACCACAATAATTGGAAGAAAAAAGCGCAAAAGGACTTTGTTACAACTGTGATAACAAATACATTAAAGGTCATAAATGTGTTGAGAAGAAATTATTTTACATTGATTATGAAGAGGAGGAAGAAAAGGATCAAGAAACATCAAAAGAAGAAGATATACACCAGGAACCAACCCCAAAGAAAGAAGAAATGAATCCGACCATATCTTGTAAAGCATTGGCAAGAATTACCACCCCTCAAACTCTCAAGATAGAATGACATATCAAGAAGAAAAATGTTCAAGAAGTGAAAGATCACATCGAGCATCAAGAAATGAATCCGACCATATCTTGTAATGCATTGGCAGAAATTACCACTCCTCAAACTCTTAACATAGAAGAACATATCGAGAAGAAAAATATTCAAGCAATGAAAGATCTCATTGAGCCTCAACAACAAATTCTCCAACTTTTAAAGCATAACGCCACTTTGGTGCAGAATCGAGTGCAATAATAGGCATATCAACACCACAATGAAACAAGTTTTGATATAGGTGATTGGGTATTTTTACGGCTACATCTCAAGAAAGCTATTATGAGAAGGAAGTGTTGGCAATACTACATGCACATAAGAAATGTTGACCCTACCTAATGGGAAGACACTTCAAGGTAAAAATGGATCATGATAGTATTAAATACATTTTAGAACAAATATTATCTTTAGAAGAACCGAAAAAATGGGTCACAAATATGTTGGGTTATGAATTTGAAATCATTTACAAAAAAGGGAAGAAAAATGTTGTTGTAGATGCACTCTCAAGAAAGGATGAGGACGTGAAGCATTGTTTTGTGCTATTTCTAGTATCCAACCAGATTGGATAAATGAAGCAAGGGATGAATAGAATAAGGATGAAGAAGTGTGGCCACTCATTCAAAAGTTGCAGAAGATCACAATTCAAACAATATTTCCAGAACTTGACGAGGAAGGAAAAATCATATTGGAAGCTAGAGCAGTCACAGAAACAAGAACCTGACTGCTACAAAATAGATCAATTTCAGAGTATCTCATCAAGTGGAAGAACTTACCCATTGAAGATTCCACATGGGAGGACAAGAATTTTATACAAAAGCATCAAGAACTACTCAGTGTTGAGGACAAACACTTTTGAAGGAGAGGGCATGTTAGGTCCCTTACTATAGTGTACCCCTTTTGTTATTGTCAACCCCTTTTATATTGTTTGTTGGCATAAACTCCCCAAATGTATTATTGTGCCCCATAGAAGCCCCCTATTTTATTATTGTGCCCTTACATTTTTATTGTTATGTCGACTTTGATATATATGACCCTCTAGACTCCTATATATAGAAAGGAGGTCTTGTCATTTGTATCATCCAAGAATTGTTCATTTGTGTAATGTAAAGGAGGTTGCCCCCTCGAAGAGGCTGAATTCTAAGGTGTTTATATTTATTTTCTATCTTTTTGTGAGCTACATTCATAACATTCTTTCTTCATTACATGAAGACAAGAATGATGTGTCTATCTCTCCCTCTCAACCAGGGAGGATCAACTCATTCCTATAAAATGAATATACCCAATCTTCCTCTTAACAAAGGAATTGTTATCAACATAAGCTCTCTTTGGTGGAGATACTACAAGCTACTTGTAGGGATACTTCTTTCCACATCATTTCATGAACTTCAACTTCTTCATCATCAAGCCTTCTTCTTCATAGGTCATCGGCCATCTTATTCATCATTTCCCTTCAACAAAACATCAGTTGAACCAATAGTCATGTCATCCTTCTCTTCATTAGAAAGTAATCTTCTAGTCTACATCTAGCTATCCTTCATACAACTACCTCTTCCAAGTCATTCATTCTTTAAGGATGTTCCATGCAATCTTATGAGTGCTAGTTGTAGGTTACTTCTAAAACCTTCTTTTGGTAGCTCTATTTTAACCCAACTAGATGTTTTCAAAAATAAAAATGAACATTAAATCAAAGTAACCTTTTTATGATGGCCTTTTTGTCATGACATATGATTCCTGCGTCAAATTCCTTTCACATATTGTATGAATCCATCTCCAAGTCACGCCTTTACCAAGGTTCTCTTTTTCCAGAATACATACGAGGGTCTTCATACCTTCTCCATGGATATGTTATAGCTAATCCTTCTAGCTAACAAGTGTTGATCATATTGTCTTATCTAAGTAGATGCATCTTCTCATAAACTCTTCTTTCACCTTTTATTTACTTATTTCTTCCTCAAAATATTTCATAGTTCCTTCATCATATGAACCATATTTTATAACCATCTCGTGTTCTCCATGAGTTCATATAATTTTGATTTCATCTTGTCGATATATAGAAGAGTTCTAGGCACATTGACTACATGCCTTCATGCATCATTCTAATGGAAGGGATTCTTATGATTTCATCATGCCCATGAGATAGAGCATTTTAAACCATATGATGACATGAATTTATCTAAATATATACATACCTCTTCCTTCTCTTGGTTATTTAGGATTCCTTTAGAAGCTTATTTTTCCTTCCTTGAAGATGAGAATATTTCAACCATATTGACATGATGTATTCCTTGTCATAATGCCTTTATCCTTCTTAACTAGTAGATCCCACACAAGGTGGAATGTAGACTTTTTATGAGACACTTACCTATTCTAAGTGGAGGTGAACCTTCTAATGAATATTCCAATGGAGGATCTTGATGATCCTAGTTTTGCAAATGCTTCTTCCTAACAATGATGATGTATGATGATATATTTATCTTCTCTCTTGCTAGATGGATTTCCTCCAACCTTATATACTACTACTTCGGTTGTCCTTATATGCTTCTAATGAAGATTCCATGAGCTACTTATCATGATGATTTCCTTAACCATGTAGATTCCTACTCCTACTTCAGCTATCTCTCCATGATTTAGTGAAGATGTCATCTCTATCTGAACTATAATGCATCTATCATAGTGTGATTATTTTCATCATGACAACTATATTCTACAAAATTGAAAAGAATTAAGTATATGGTGTTATCTCAGTCATAGTATAGATATTTCACTTCCTCCTTATTTTCTTCTTCTTTTCAGGTTCTTCCACTTCTTCGGTGACATGGGATTCATTTGTTTCCTTTATCTTCATGTTTCCCTTATTGAGTTTAGGAAAACTCCTTTTGAAATGCCAATATTCATTACACTCATAGAATTGAATCTTTGACATATAAATTCTCTTGTGAAACTTCTTTCGAGGCTCAAAATTCCCAAATATTTCTTTCTTGTTGATGTTTCATATGCTTGAGATGATTCATTTGATCTGGCATCATTCTTTTATTTTAATCTAGATTCTTCAATTTGGCATAATGACCACTCCTCACTGAATGGAGTGGTTTCCTTCTTCCCATAGATGCTTGACACAAATTTTCCCCCATTCATCAGGTAGTGCATTGAGAACTATGGTGGTCATCTCTCGATCAATCATTACTGCTCCAAGTTCCTGTAGTTGATCTCTAATTTTAAATAACTTCATGAAATATGAAGTTATCCTTTCTTCCCTTGATATTTCCATCTTGTATAGTTTGGTTCTCAAATATATGATTTCTCATGCAATGCCCACAAAAAATAGCTCCACCAATTCATCATAAATCTTTGTTGTTGTCATCAGCTTTGCAACATAAGGGATGAGATAATCCTTAATAGAATCTATGAGGATCCTTTGTGCCCTTATTTACCCTTTCATGTATTTTTATAGTGAATGAGATTTCTCTATAGATGGATTGGTGATGGAGCCCTTTACATATTCAATAACTTCATTCTCCATGAGAATTAAAGAAATTCGCTTCTTCCTTGCAAGGTAGTTCAATGTACCAACCAATTTATTGTTCTCCTTGCAAAATGAAGTCATTTGGTTGAGGATTGAGACATAAAAATATAAAATACTTACATGTCAAGTGAATATGCTCCTTTGAAGATGATATATTCAATTTAATGCCTTCTTGATGAGACGTCTTCTTGATGATCGCTTCCACTACTCTTTTGATGTTGACAATGGATGATGCCTTATTTGATGATTTTCTTCAAGGATGCTATAGACGTGATCCTTTCTTCAATGTGAGGGAGATCACCTTGATGATGATGTAAATTCTTCTTATTTCTTCATTTGGATGTAAAAATGTAGAATGTGGAGACTTCAATATGATTCAAATGTGTAAAATCCTTATTTGAATGGAGGTAGGGTATTTGAGGTCTTTTTATTCTTATGATGATGTGATACTTGTCATTTGATGTGTACTCCTCCTTGACGCTTTATTCTCTTGATGATCCTTATATTCCTTGATGATTTGATGTCCTTGAAGCTTCTTATTCCTCCTAGAAGGTCTCCTTGTGCTCGGACCTTATGTATCCTTCTTCAATGATGTGATCTTCAAGTTGTATCTTCTTCTTGTTGTAGTCACCTTAGATCTGATACCATGTTGATAAATCTAGGGGTAGCTAAATTAGGTGATTTTTCTTACTTTGATAGTTTCTTGTGATTTTCTTTAAAAGCTTATGTACTTGTAGTTATCTCTTTTTTACTTGATTATTATAGAGTTCTTTAATCATAAAACAACTACCAAATAATGAAGAACAATGGGACAAGAGAACACAAAATGTAGGCTACAAGCCAGTGCCAAAACCTCTCCTCTTGAGAAGAAAACCTACAATAATTTTTCTCTTCTTATAGTATGTTCAGATGATGAATTCCAAGACCTATGACCCTTATCAAAGACCCTTCCAAGACTAAGTCAAAAATCCTTTTGATGAAATTTTCTTCACAAAGTCAATACTAGTCAAACTTGCTTCAAGTATGAGGTTTCAACTTCTCTTCTAAAAATCTTGGCTTCTATTGCAGGTCTGCAACTCTCAACCTACATGCAATCTCTATACTTCCGCACATGTGGGTAGACATAATGCTGAAATGACTCTCTCCTCTCTTTTCTTGATGTGCCTCATTTTTCTAGATAACTTGTCTTGTAATGTGAGTCTTCTTGACACCAAATATTGACTTCTTAATAGTTTTGTAACTCGATCTTACTACAGTCAAAGATGCCCTAATAATTTCGCATGTATGAGGTGAAGTTTCCCTAAAAAAGTTTCAATCCTTCCTCTTCTTATTCTCCTCTTTCTTGGTTGGTTCTTCTTGTGCTCATTGTGCTTGTACGATCTTCCTATGAGTTTGATTGAAATGATCTCAAATGTGGTCTATTTTCATCTTATATATAGGCTTCTAGGGAGCCCTAATAGGCTGACATGTCATATGTATGACGCCGACTTCACTATTTGATAGGCCAACTTGTTGCCTGCTTGTTGACAAGGTCTTGAATGACCTTTACGACACTTTTTGACATTACAAAAAATTATTTGACTTGATACATGGTGCCTAAATGGGTCGTATACATATTACAATGACTAAATTGACTTCATTGACTCAATGAAAAAATCTAGAAGCATCTAATGGGTGCTTGAACTACAAATAAAATAATCTTGAGCATGGAAAATAATAATAAAATGTATTTTTCTCTTTTCATCAAATGCATCAAATCATGATTACATTTAAACATTATGAATAATGAACCTAGTTACACTTTTCAATGCTATGCTACCAATTCAAAACAATGAGTATAATAGAAATACTATGCAACATGTTATTCAAAACCATTTAGGTTGAAGGCTAGGGTGATCAATAAAAAAATGAAGCCTTTGGTTAGGGCCGAGCTTGAAAAGTAGAAATATTAAAACCATTTTTTCAATCTGTTATCGTGAATGGATTTCCAATGAAGTATTTTTTATAAAAAGGAATAAAGAATTCCACCTTTGTGTCTACTTTAGAGATCTCAATTGAGCACCTTCGAACATGGAATTGTTATTGCAACAAGTAATTGTATCTATCTTATTTTCCATGTTGGATGTTTCTTTATGGTATAATGAGGTTCTTGTTGCATAATATGGGCACCATACTACTTTCAAAATGTCCTAGGGAACATAATAGATACCATTTCCATGTTGGATGTTTATTTATGGTATATTGAGGTCCTTGTTGCATAAGATGGGCACCATACTACTTTCACAATACCCCATGGAACATACACTTATGTTCAAATTCCTTTTGGTATAATGAATGCTCGTGCCACTTTTCAAAGGGAAATGGATCATGCTTTTGAGAACATGATTGGAAAGATGATGACTAACTATCAAAGATAATTTCACATTCTATTAAAAAATGAGAGAGTATCACTTGAAACACATAAGGGGAGCTTTTAAAAGATACATATTATATAGAATTTATATTGAATTATATAGATTATTAGAAAGGTTTTGAAGACAACTGTTCAAGTTTTTTTTTTAAGCTAAGCAAGCTCAAGAACATATTTGGATTTTCACTAACTAGTGCAATGGGAGGCTTCAATGCTCACACATCCAATATTTTCTACTATATTTATTGTAACTGGTCATATATTGGTTGCATTTTCTAATCTATATTAGCCTAACAAAATTCTAACATATATTAGTTGTCAATTCACAACATTTTGTGATTATGATGGTAATTTAAGTACATATGAGTGTAATGTCCATGATGGGATGTATTAATTGTCCTCCCCACGTTGCCCATCAATGGTTATAACCTTGAATGGGCTAGCACTAATATGTTGTCATCATCTCAAAATGACTTGGAAGATGAAAATTTACCATCTCTATCATCATCACTTCACATTTTCTTATAGATGACCCCTTCTATATATTATATGCATGAACTTGTGGCAGGCCATGCCCTCTACCTAGCCTATGATTGATTGTGACAACTAGTGAATAAAGGATAATTGACAGATCTTTATTGACAAGATACCCTACTTATAAATTGTCCTTTATTCACCAGTTGTCACAATCAATCATAGGAGAGATAAAGGGGATGAACTACCATAAATTCATGAATATAATCATTAGAAAGGGTCATATTTTAGATAATGTGAAGTGATGATGACAAAAATTGTAAATTTTCATCTATCAGGTCATTTTGAGATGATTAGATAGACTAGTTCTAGCCCATTCAAGGTTACAATCATTGATGGGAAATGTGGGGATGGAAATTCATACATCCCATCATGGAAATTACACACATATGTACTTAAAATTTCATCATAATCACAAATTGTTGTGATTAGTGTTTGGTAGTGGAAGCCCCGTGTAACGG
>APFE030946660.1:0-48653 GCA_000404065.3 Pinus taeda | reverse complement strand
ACAAAACTAGTTTATATAAAACTTGTAAACATTATTGTACGTATTTTATAATTGATGACCGCCGTTTAAAATAATTAAAAAAATGCCTTTCGAGTACTTTACTCGTGAATTCATAAATTAAACGAGATATTTTACTATTACAAAGTCCATAAGATTATGAAGGCGTAGATTTTTTTATTTTAAGAAGTTAATAAGATTTGGTACTAAATTATTAGTTTATGAAATTGTTTAGTTATATAAATTAATGATTAGAAAATATTAATATTTATTATTTAAGTATTTATTTTATATATTTTGAAATTCAAATAAACTCATAAAATTATAATAGAATAATTAAATATAAATTTATCTAAAATAATAATAATGATGACTATTATTCGTGATAAAAGGAATAAGAATTGTTTTAGTGTGATTTTTTGGAAGATTTTTTAATGGAATTTTCTCTTTCTCTAAAATCCTGCAAGAATTCATTGAATTACAAGATTGATGGTAAACCCTCCACAAAGAAGTGCCCTATGGGTTTTTCATGGTGTTGAATCCATATATATAGGAAAAAAACTAGTTTAAATAACACAAATTAAGATTGCACCTCAAATTTTTGCACCTGCACCGGAAACTCCAAAATGTCACACTATAGACAACTCCAAAAAAATATATATATGCAACAATATTTTTAAACATAGATATTCAACCTCATTTTATTTTGGAGTTTTTTAATTTGTAACTAGTGTTTGGGTAATTACTATTGCTCATTCGTACACAGGTACAAAAACTATAACTTCTATATTTATATGACACTTAGTCATATCATTTTTTTTAATGAGTAAAGTTAATTAAAATTATGAAAAATACATAACATAAGAAAATTAAGTTATTATAATAAGGTCATCAACCCCACCCTAGAAGATCAAAAGTATCTCTCTATTTTAACTAGCTCAAAGAAGAAAATTAATACAGCAAAGATGAGAACGAATTCTCATGAGCTCCATAGTGAAATAGGTAGTTGGGGAGTTCCTAAAATGCCATGGATGGAAAGGATCTGCCATATATGTGAGAATAGGAACATCTAGGATGAAAACCCCTTCCTCTTAGAGTGCCCGGAGTACAACCACAATCTTTGTTACAATATGGACCTTCCTAGCCTTTTGCAATGTCAAAATTATAGTGAGCTTGGGAGGCTTCTCTCCAAGCTTTTTGAGCATAGGAATAAAATCTTAAATCAAAATAAATGATTTGTTTCCTTAGGTCCGGTAGACCAATGTGTTTGGGCTCGGTGGACGTTAACCACCACCATCATCATCATCATCATCAACTACTTTAGAAATAAATCTTAGTGTTTCATTTGTATATACTACTAGGAATCTTCTATGGAGATTTAATCCCTACCATCCACCTAATAATTATTAATATTGAAATTAAATTAACTTCCAAAATAAACATATCCATTAATAAAATTTACTTTTTTATCTAATATATATATATATATAATATATATATATATATATATATATATATATATATATATATAAATATTATATAATTTTTTTCAAAAATAATTATTAATATTATTAAATTTCAGTTCAACATAAACATATCCATTAATAAAAATAATTAAAATCCCTACTATCCACTTAGTAATTATTAATAATTAAATTAAATTCCAAAATAAACATTTTTTTTCCGAGGAAAAAACCCGAGCTTTTCTATTAATATATATAAAAAAGCTACAAGCAGATGATTAAACATTCAACAGAGAAACTGCCTGAGGCAGAAAGATACACTCATCCTTCTCCATGATGTCATCAAACAGGTCTTTTGCAGAAAAAACAAAGTCACCAAGTTCAGCTGAAAACTCGGCTTGTCACAGCCATAATAAAATCAAGGGCTATTAAGAAACACGAGTCTCCTTTAACAGGAAAACAAACCGCATATTGTCAAAATAAAAACAGAGTTTTTTGAGCATCTCCAAGTCTAAGAAGAGTGAAAAAAGTGTGTGATAAGCGTTCACAAAACATATGCCACCAGAAACAAAAATTGTGTGCCCGATTACTCTTGGAGCATATTCAGCAAGGGAACAAAAAACATTAAGTGTAAGGGGCCATATCCGTCTCACGGATCTGGTCCTGAACCTGCTCTTTTATCCTCCACGCACCCAGAGCCTGTTGTAGACCTGCTTTAGAATACCGGTCTGCTTCATCATTTTTGTCCCTGTAAATATGTTCAAGAGAGAAGACAGTGAATGAAGATTTCAGATTTTGTATTTCTTCTAGCAGAGGCATCAACATATAATTTCGACATCTAAATTTTCCATTGACCCAGTTGACAACATTTGAGGAATCTCCAAAAATCTGAACTGTGAGGACCTGTCTATGAATGAGCCAACAAAGGAGAAGTTTCAAAGCAGATAGTTCGGAAAAATTATTTGTGCCCATCCCGAGTCCCACTGAGGCTTTAAGCGAGTGTGAAGGACTAAGATGGATAATAATACTGGCTCCAATATAGTCGTTTTGAGCTGCCCCGTCAAAGAAAGCCCAGGGGATGTCTTCTCTAATCCGAATTTCTTTCTGCTGGTTTTTGGATGAAGGGCCTTCCGGCTCAGGTATGCTAGTAAGGATGGCTGAGCTTTGTATAGCAATTACCTGCACCGGGGTAGCTTTTTCCTTGAATATACTTCGGTTCCGGGCTATCCATACGCCCCAACAGAGAATGGGGGGAAGATTCCTCAGATTCTTCTTGGGATAGTTGGACCACCAATATTCCCAGGCTACAGCGAGATCTCCCCCTTCCCATCTGTGAGTTTATGTTCAGGATCTTTTTAGTTTCTTCCCATACTAGCCTTATGAAAGGGCATTCCACAAATAAATGTGAAATGGATTCCGAAGCTTACAGGCATAAGGGACATCTGCTCGGCCCCTGCTTGAATCGAGCTTGAAGGATTTCCCAAGTAGGAATCTTTCTTTTAAGCGCACACCAAAAGAAAATTCTGGCTTTTTTGGGGCATTTCAGCTTGAACAGAGGCTTTGCCCACCAAACAAGAGGATCCCATCCCTTCCTCTTCATCAGGAAATTATAGCCAGCCTTTGGGGAGTATAGACCAGTCTCAGCATGAGACCACACTAGGGAATCTGGGTGATCCTTTATTCTGACATTTGACCGCTTAAGTTCCTGTGTGAAGGCCTGCCACTCAATTCTCCAGGTGGGATCAATACCCAACTCCTCAACGGATTTCCATTCCTGTCCCCAAATGGAATAAACTTCCATGTTTGCTATCTGATTTAACCGGTGGATTCCCTTTGAATCTATATGAGTGAGAAGACCAGGGGAGAGTGCAAAAAGGTTATTGCACCCAACCCACAGATCCCTACCAATCCGTAGATTTTCTCCATTCCCCACCTGCCAAGCGAGTCCTTGTTCAATAATTTTGAATGCCTCTAAAGTGGCCTTCCAAATTACCGAGCAGTTCCTACCTTTTTTGTTTGGACTCCGGATCCAATCCTCCAGCGGGACTGGGTCAATGTACTTTCTTTTGACTACGCTGGTCCAAAGGTTCTCTGCTTTTATAATTCGGCATCCTGATTTTGCTGCCAGACAGTGACTAAAATCCATGAGCTGCCTGATACCCCATCCCCCCCATTCTTTTGGACGAGCAATCTTATCCCAAGCTACCCAAGGAAGGACTGAATCTTCTTTGGCCCCCGACCACAGAAATCTGCTACAAATCTGTTTGATTTTGTGGATAACACCTTTTGGGATGCAGGTCAGAGCAGCCCAAAAGACCGGAATGGCCTGGAGGATAGAGTTTATCAGAGTAAGTCTGCCCGCCCTTGAAAGCCATTTGAAGCTCTAGTGGGAGATTCTTTGTTCAATTGTAGCCACCAACCAGTTCCAGTCCTGCTTCCGGTAAGCATTTGGTTTTAACCAAAATCCCAGATACTTGAAAGGCTGATCCATACTACAGATTTCAAAGGGTAAGAAAGATGTGATCAAGTTCTCCTCTTGTCTCGAGAAAGCTTCCATAATAAGATGAGACTTTCTGGGATTTATTTGGAGCCCTGTAGCTTTCAGAAATATATCAAGGATGTCTTTGAGTGCTTTTAGTTCATTAATATTTCCATTTGTAAACAATAGAATATCATCAACAAAAAGGAGATGGGTTGTGAAAATATTTACAGCTACTTCCAAACCTTTAATCAAACCTGCTCTCTTAGCTTTTATGATCAGTCTGCTGAGGCCTTCAGCTGCCAGAAGAAAAAGTAGGGGAGATAGAGGGCATCCCTGTCTCAAACCTCGCTGACTTTTGAAAAATTGAGATGCAGCCCCGTTGATCAAAACAACAAAACTTACATTTGAAATACATCCCATTATCCAATTTATGAACTCCACCTTGAAACCGAGGTGAGTCAATAACAGTCTGAGATATGACCAGCTAATCCTGTCATAGGCTTTGGACAGATCCAATTTTAGCACCGCTCCTTTTTCTTTGCAAGTCTAATGCTGTGAATGGTTTCCTGGGCCACCCCAATGGCTTCATGAATTTGGCGACCGTCCAGAAAACCAAATTGCTCGTTTGATATAGATACAGAAAGAATAGGCTTCAGGCGGACCGCTATGATTTTTGCTATGATCTTGTAGATAGTATTGCAGAGAGAGATGGGTCTGAAATCTTCGAAGGATTCTGGATCGTCTTTTTTCGGGGTGATGGCTATGAAGGTTGCGTTAAATGGACCATAGATTTCTCCTTTTCTCCTTGACTCCTCCACAACATCTGTTAACTCATCACCAATCTGCTCAAAGAAATGAGTAAACAGTTCTATGGTCCAACCATCCGGGCCAGGGCTTTTGTCTTTTGGCATTGATTTTATGACATTTTCTACTTCCTCCTTAGTTACTTCTCTGAAGAGATTTTCTGCTTCCTCTTCCTCCACGAAACGAGGGAAAGCTTGAGCAGTTCGAATGATTTCGGCTATAGAAATTCCCCCTTGGTCAGCAAAAAGGGATTGGAAATGACTCTTCCCCAAATTTGATACCGCCTCAAAAGTGGAGTGCTCCCTCCCATCAGCGTCCTTTAATTTCCAGATTGTATTTGCGCTTTTCCGCCCCTTCGCATAGTTATGGAAAAATTTTGTATTTTCATCCCCCGCTTTTAGCCAGATAGCCCTACTTTTCAACCTCCATTCCTCTTCTTTGTCCTGTAGAATTTTTGCTCTGCTCTTTTCTAACTCCAATATTCTTTCTTTCGCCTCTTGAGTAATGTAGGCATCAGCTTCAAGGTCTTCTAACGAACTTAGAGCCTCCTCAATTCTGACCAAATCCTCATTTGATTTCCTCTTCCTTTTTACAGCCCATTCAGTGGTTGCCCTCTTCATCCTTTTTAAATTCTCCAGAAAAAGAGCTCCTTTGTTTTCCGGAGGAGTAGTACCCGGATGCCTCCAAGTATTCCTAAACATCTGAAGAAAGGACTCCTCCTGAAGCCATGTAGCATTGAACTTAAAAGGAGAGGCCGGCTTGGGAGGGGTCTTGGAGAATTCGAGATAAATAGGGAAGTGGTCCGAGTTTCCCCCATCACCAACCCATTGCCTGAAGAGAGGGATGTATGAAGCCAACGACTCATTTATAAGAAAACGGTCCAGTCTTTTAGCAATTCTCTCCTCTCCCATTCTTCTGTTTCTCCAGGTCGGTTTTGCCTTAATTATATTAACATCAATCAAATTATGAGTCTGAAAGGCTTTTAGGAAAAAGTCAGCCAGAGGATCTTCCCTTGCATTGGGCCCCCAGGCTTCTGCCATCCCCAGAGAAAAGTTTAGGTCTCCCCCTATAAGCAACCTTTTGTTTTTTAACAGCTCTTTCGAGAGGAAATCATTCCAGAAGGATGCCCGGCCCTGACAGGGACCATACACATTGATGACCAGAAAAGGCAGATCAAAATCGGGCAAAAGGATCTCCAACCCAAGAGCATGGGGCAGTCCCCAGGAGTTTAAAACCTTTAATCTTCCCTTTTTGAAACCAATAGCGAACCTCCAGAATGTTCGGAAGCATCCAGAGCAGTGAAAACCCAACCCGGGAATAGAGAGCAGAGCGAGGATTCAACATCAACACTATTGCCCAGAGTTTCCTGGAGAAAGACCATATCTGGGTTGTGGCGGGAGATTAAATCTTTTAATGCTAGTTTTTTGGGTTTACTAGCCAACCCCCTACAGTTCCAAGAAAGACAAATCATTTGATAATGGTCTCAGGGGGTTTTGCTGCTCTAAGCGCCCCAAGGATTGAAATTTGTTTACCATCCGCTACATCAAATTTTGCCTTAACTTGTGCTTTAGATAGAAGAGATTTCCTCCCTCTACCTTTTTTTGATGACTTTTCGACGACTCAGAACAGAGACCACCAACCGTTTCAGGGATAGTCTGATAACTTACAGGTCTTTTATTGTGGGATCTGAGGTTGTAGTGATGGACAGGTGATGAAGGCCCCGAGAACTGGCTCATCTTAGATAGGTCCTCACAGTTCAAATTTAAAGAGGGGAGAGCTTCTGAAAGAGATTCAATATTTTGAAGGGGATCTTCTAGATTTGAAGCCATAGGAAAATCTGAGGACAAGTCATCGATTAGTGATTCTGATTTTGGAGTAGGATTTAGAGGAGAAGGCTTCATATCAGGTTGAAGTTCCACAGAAGTGCCGACTGGAACGTCCAAAGATATTCCTTTGTGAAGCTGGTCATCATCATCACAGAGCGGGATCATTTCCTCCCGCTGCACTTCCGCCTCCGCCTGGGAATCGGGATCTGCTCTCATGTGCTCTGCTTCCATGCTTTTCTCCTCCACCGGTTCACCATTTTTCCTCAGGAAATCCTCCATATCCTCTTCTTTGCTCTTCATCTTCCTTCGTCTTTTCCCCAAAGGACAGTCCCTAGGCAGGTGACCGTATTCGTGACAGCGGTGACATCTGAAGTGGAAAAGTTCATAATCCAAAATCTGCTCATACACATAATCCTTGTATTGCAAAGTGACTGTTTTTGTGAATCCCTCCGACGGTTTTAGCCTAACAAGGATTCTCGCCGCTGCTCTTTCAAAAGTGTGGAGGTAGGATCTGTCTGCATCCAGAAAGGTGCCCAAATGGTTCCCAATAGACATGAAAACGGATTCCACCCAGAGAAAGGGAGGTAGATTTGGGGCCCTAACCCATACGGGTATTTCGTCTACCTTCTCCTTAGAAGCATCGAACATAGGAGACCAACGTTTGAAGAATATAGGACGATTCTCGAAAGCCCAGATTCGTTCCTCGACCCATTCCATTGCCTCTTTACAGTCAAACTTTACCATAAACCAGCCTTTAACCAGTGTAGCAGTCGTGAAAGAGCTTTCCGGTGTCTTCGACCACTGACTCTCGACCCACTGCTTAAGGAATTGGCCAGAGACATATCTTCCTCTCACTCTGCCCACTAGGGTGCTCTCCGCCACCTCCAGTGCATCTTCAACCTGGACGTCCATTCCTAAAACCAAATTTATGACCTTCTTAGTTTTCCACGATTTGGCTTTCTTTCTCTTTTCCCCTACCTTCTCTGTATCTAAAGCTGAATCTCGTTCTCCACGGTTTGGGTTTGTTTTACCTGCATCCCTGACTTGGCTGCTTCCTTCTTCTCCATCTCTCAGATCCTTATTCCCAGGTGGAGTTTCGACCAGACCAACCACCGGACTCCCTGCCTCACCAGAGACCGAAGGGTCGCCTCCTTTTTCCTTTCCTGGATCAGAAGGGATTGCGAAAACCTCCACATTTGGAATTTTATCCACACCCTCTAAAACCTCTTCCTCCCTAGAGGGTCTCTGCAATGTGTCTTTTTGGAAAAGGGTTCTGAATAAAGCCGGGTGATTATTTCCTCCCCCAGTTCCTTTCCAGAGCTCTGGACCCCTCCCACTGACCTCCATACACCTTTGGTACTTGGAAAATTTACGATATCCTCTAGACCTCCCGACGAAGTAATATTTTTTGATGGGGAGAGTGACTTACTGTTTGGCGATATGGGATTTTTGCAGATTGATGATCCTGACCATGCATGTGGATATGCCGCCTCCAAACCCCTACCTCCAGCATAGATTGCTTCTTCAGAAACTCTGCCTCCGACTCCAAAGCCGCTTGAGAGCTCCAAGCTCTCGTCCAGAAGCCCTTTAACCACTTTTGAACGCCATATGCCTCCACCCGAGAGTGAAGCGGTCGCTTGACTGACAGAATGCCCAAAATACTCGGCGATGTTTTCCGCTGTGGCCTCCTTTCCCCAGACGGAGAGAATATCTTTCGGGGATGGGTCTAAATCGACTGCTTCTCGAGGGTTAACCATGGTATAAACTACCCCGTTAAACCCTTATACCTCCCTTCAACCGCTAACCGATGATCACAGCAGAGGCGCCTGGTCTTCGCAAAACTCCGGAGGGCATAGGAAAAAATAAAAAACAAATTACGGGTTCCACCATAACGAAAAGTTAAACGCTGTAAATGGTAAAGCGAATCGAACCCCGTTCTTCTTTGACCAAGATGCCGTTTGCTAGATCCAGCTGGCGATTCCCACTACTGTCCACCACGATCTTCCTGTTGACCCACCCAGCTGCAGACCTAACCGTGAAACTGATCAATCCGTGACCCTGACACCTGCATCACCTAGGCCTAGGGCCTAGGGTTCCAGGGTCGAATCCCGTTCCCTCCATCCTACCCCCACTAAATCTATATAAGAAAGGTAGTTCTTCTAATTTCTTAAATTCTTCCCAATTCCAAAATAAACATAGACATTAATAAAATTTATCTTTTTATCTAATAAGTCTATATATATATATATATATATTAAATAAATTTCAGTTCGCAATAAATATACCATTAATAAAAATTAATTTATTATCTAATAATATTATTTATATATATATTTTAAAGTTATGCTCAAGTCACACCACATTGATGTATGGGACTATTTTTGTGCACTAATTTGATTGTTAATTCTAAAACTTATAGATAATTTACTTATGTTTTTGAGCTTGTGACCTCTTAGAAAGAAATATATGTTCTTAACCATTAGACCCACTCAAACTATAAAAAAATAAAATTTACTCTAAACTATTTTTCAAATTAAATAATACATAAATATTACATAATTCTACTATTGAGTATATATATTATAGGGAAAAATACACTTCATGTTAGTGTGTATGACATTTTCAATGCACGTGGAGGATGCATATTGATAAACCCTAACCTATTCATTTCCATGACACTACCGCACTCACATCCCATTCAACAACTGGTTTTCAACCAGTGATGATGATTGCAGTGGAGCGAAGGGAGTAATTATTGGCAGAGCCAAGTGTCTCTTGAGGTGGTACTGTGGTCCTGCATGGCTCTATTATTAATTCGTAGCATGCCAATAATTCCCCAGCGTTATAATTATGCAGGACTTGCACTTACAAAGTCGGACACATAATAATTGTAGTCGACAAGCTCTCACATGGTAGAATTAGGTGGTTCTTGGTCAGTCTGGCAGTTGACCACAATATTTATTTTCTCCAGTGGTCACTACGTTGAAAAAGTATATTTCTATTTCATAGAAATCAAAGTATACAGAATTGTTTTTTAAATACTTGATATTAAAAAATAAATAAATGAAAAGCCAAAATTATAGCAACTTCAAATCAAAAATTGTTGATGCAATTGACATTACTTATATTAACAATTTTTTTCTAACTTCTCCTTGACCTACTAGATAGAATAATGCTTCCTTTGATCTTATGTATGCATCAAGTATACTCAGAAAATGAAAGAAATCTTTGAATTTTGTAGCACTCTTCTGACACAATCACTATTAAGAAAAGATTTTAGAACTAGTGATCAAAAACACCCTTGTTACATTACAGATAGCCCTAACAATGATAGATAACATGTTAATGGTCTTTATATCTGCAAAACAGCTGTTAGAAAAACTTGCAAAACATAGCATGCAAAACATAAAGAAGCATATAACAGTGAATGATGTAATAGAAACCCATAAGAATATAAATAAATTTATTTTATTATTACAACGAAATGGATTGCACCTAGTGAGGAGAATAGGCATACTAGGATCTACAATATCTCCCTCTCCAACCCTGTGCCTCAACTACAATTATCTTCTTCTCAATAGAGGCAATGGGCAAAAAGAGAAAATGGTGCCTTGAACTCAATAATGGGAGCTTCGAAGCTATTGGAGTATATTGACCAATATGAAATGGTCTTGTGTAGAGACTGAATAAAAAAAATAGATCTAGATTTAGGAAAATAATAAAATATTATTAGATTAAATCAAGATCAAGTGGTTTGGAATATTTTAATATATTTTAGAGAGGAAAAGATTATTTGAAATGGCCAAATATCTTTATTTAGTAAAGAAACTAAGAGAAATGACTAATTAAGATAATTATTAAAAGTGATTAAAGTTAAAAAAAATAAATAAAATGATTTAATAATTATTTCATGAGACAATAAGGGATAAGTAGGGAATAATAAATAAATAATTATTTAATTATTCTTATTTCATTTCTGGGTTTTATTCAAAAATAATTTAGGAAAATGGTTTTATGAATTATTGGGGTGAATGTGGGTTTTAATCTTTAAAATCTGGTACTACATGGTGTATCTCAGATCAACCTAATAACAAATAGCTATGTGATCATTTTTAGCCAATAACAACTACACCACCATACTTACACTTGTATTCAGCAGACCAATGAACTACTACATATATAGGACTATATTTTTATTGAACATATTCCTAGAATTTAGGAAGTCATAATCAACAAAGGCTAATTAATGAAAAAAATTCTACCAAATACCTAACAATGCTTAACTAGTACTAATTATATAGACATCTCCATATGATCCAAGTGGATATTGGTGGCAACCCACCTATTCCACCTAGACCCCCAGTTAGTTTCATCTATTTCCTTGTTTATTTCAGCCTTTATTATTTTTAGGAGTTTTTCAAGCCTTGAACGTCTTAAGCAGTTTTGATCCCCTAAACGATGTTTTTTGGGGTCCACAACAATTCAATGGATGGAGTGCATCGAAACATGTAGTAGTCCGTGAGACCTTTCCAAAAAGGTATCGTACGCACAAACAGAGATAATATGACCAAGTTACGATCCTCGGAAGTTGGCTTCCCAACTAACCCCAACAGGGCCCGCAAACTCTTGGTGTTATATCTCTTGGGGTAAGGGTTTTAGTTGTTTAGGGTTTTAACTTGTTTTACAATAATAAGTAGGCCCTTGAGCCTCATTGTAACATAGTTTAGAGGCATGTAGAAGCCACATCTCTTCTCAAAGATAACCTACCATCACTTGAGCTATCTTATTTCCATTTTGTTTGTAAGCATAGTTCAATATTTTTCTAAAAATGAAATGATGTGCTTTTCTATTGCATCTTTGTACTTATGATTATATCTGTAAGTCGTTGCATTCCGGTTTAAGTTTAGATCATTATATTTCTCCATTATTTGTCTAACACCCCCCTTTATGGAGAAATGTGTTTTCTACCACACTTAATGGATTCCTATATATTTCAAAATTTTCCTTTCTAAGAGACTATGGAAGGATTCCAACCACATTTTCATTGGCATTATAATAGAGTAAATTAGATTTCTTGGACTGCATCTTTTCATCTATCTCAATATATCCTAACATTGCATGGTACATAAGATGTTGGTTAGCTTGATGGTACTTTGATTATCACACATGAAAATCATTAGTGTTTTTGGTACTTCCTATGCATCTTCAAGAAGTCACCTCAGCCGAACTACTTCAAAGGTCACACTGAACAAAGCTTTATACTCACCTTTAGTCAATGACAATGAAACAATTGGTTGTTTCTTAATCCTCCATGCCACAATCCTATATCCAATTTTAAATGCATATCCTGAAGTTGACGTTCTATCATTAGGATTTTTGGATTAATCTGAATCATAATAGCGCATTAGATCAACATCAAAATCACTTATATCTTTAACACTAATGTTAACAGTTCCTTTAGATATCGAAGACTCACTTCACTTCTTTCCAATGACTTTCAAGAGATTTAGCCATGAACTCACTTAAGATGCTAAATAAATATGCTATGTCTCACATGGTTGTAGTGAGATAGTTTATACTTCTCACTAACTGATGATACAATGTACCATCCACCTTTCTTGCTCAACCACCACTATAGATTTTTGAATTCTATTTTAATGGTATTAATATTGCCAAACATTGGTCCATTTTGAAGCTTCTTCATAACCCCTAGTATACTTACTTTGTGTAACCAATGTTTGTCCACCTTTTCTCCATATCTCAGGATTTAAGAAATAATGAAATTCACAAAGGTATTTCATTTCAAAATCATGTGAAAAATTTCTTTTAATTTCATCAATTAACTTAGAACCATGCATGCTATAATAAGATCATCATCATATAGAGGAATCATAATAACAGGCTCTCATAGATATGCTTGATATATAGATTACGATCACTTTTTCTTTTCATAAAATATTTTTGAAGAAAGAAATAATAAATATTCAAATACCGTGATCTTGGTGTGCATGTCAATCCATATAATTATTTCTTTCACTTTCACACAACGTGTCGTTGACCTTTTTTAACAAACCCCTCTATCTAAATAAGATATACATATTCCTTTAGTTCCCCATTAAATTAGGAATAATTAGCATTGAGCTGATATAGTTTTTATTTATTTTTTGTTGCTAAATAAATCATCATTCTAATTGTATTTTCCTTAGCTACAAGTGCAAAAGTTTCTTCATAATGAATTCCCTCTTTCTATTAGTAGCTATTTGGAACTAACCTAACATTATATTTATTTATACTTCTATCAACATTAAATTTAGGTTTGAAGAAATGTGTGGATCTTATGGGCACCATATTGATGACCCTCGATATTACAACAATAATGTTGAAATTCCTTAGGGCTCAAATTTACTCGTCAACCTAGGGTTTCTACAAATTTAAGAGGGTCTAGCACTATATGTGCAAAAAACACCTTCCCCTTCCTAGTTTGAATGCCTTTGATGCAGGTGAAATAAGGAAATGAACCAAATTCAAATTAGAAAATATCTAGGTAATACATCAATCATAAATTTCGAAAAGTAAATAGCAATAATAAATCGTATTCTACTTTTCTTGGTAAGTAAATGACAAAAAGGAAATTCTTTCTACTTTCCAAAATGTAAGGTGGGCATAAACAAATGACAAAAAACAAATCTAATATATCGTGATTGAATGGAAATTGAAGTGAAGAAAATATATTTTGCTTTGTGGGAAATGAAAGTTCTACATTACTGTTGCAAGAATACATGACACTTTGTAAAGTAAAAGGTGGGAAAGGAAATCTTTACTAGTTACAAAAATCAACATTCAAAAAGCAAGAAATGCATAAGATAAATGGTGACCTAACCAAGCCTCAACTCAAAAAATGTGGACTCGAAGCATTGATAAGATATTATAAAACATAATATACCTCTACTATGAATTTGGAATTAATATTGGTAGAGGAAGAGCTCGAAAATATTCTACTATAGGAAGCGTCTAGCAAGCCTACTTGTCAACTTAAGCTAGCAAATGCCTAAGCTAATCCAGTACAAAGGTTGTGGGGTAATTTTTTTTATTAAGTTGAATGTTTTTAGACTTAAATCTAGGTGGAATAAACTCAAAAGAGATTCACTAATACATTTTTGTATAATTTTATATTCTTGGGTAACTCATAGATCTCGCTCTAAAAAATATCGCAAAGTTTTCTCATGAAAATATAAGAAAAATTAGAAATAAAAATCCATTGGAAAATTATATTGTTATTTCATAGAAATCAAAGTATACAAAATTAATGTTTAAATATAACCAACCAGTCATGTCTCTCATGTGTTATAGGAATCTACAAATTGAAAGTATTAATAGTCAAACATAAAAATATGGAGGGGCCCAAGATTATAACAAAATAAGACCAAAAGATGTTGTTGCAATTCACCCTACACATATCAAGAATTTCTTTTGTAACCACTAATTGACCTATCAGATGGAGTAATTCTTCCTTTTATCTTTTATCTAGATCAGTGTTATGTTCCTTGTGGATATACTCAGAAAAATGAAAGATAAAATTGAATGGTTGCCATTGTCTCACGAGACAATCACTAAATGAGGGGACTAGTGTTAGGAATATATTTCAAAGAAAGTGAGAAAAAATCACCTTTGTTACTATTAGTGGTTGATAGCCCTTAAACTGATAGATAACGTGTTAATGATCTTTATATATGGAAAAAAACTGTTAGAAAATACTACAAAAGGTAGCATGCAAAACATAAATAAGAATATAACAATGAATAATGTAATAGACACCCAATGGAAATATAAATAAATCTATCTTATTAATATAATGAAATGGGTTACACCTAGTGAGGAGAACAAGCAAACTTGAATCTACAATATCCCTCTCCATTGGATGGGTTCTTTCTGACCCTGTGCTTCAACTGTAATTACCTCTCTCTAAATGGATGCATTGGACAAAAAGAGAAAATGGTAGCTTGAACTCAATAACGTTAGCTTAGAAGCGATGATATTGAAAATGATGAAATGGTCATGTAAAGAGAGCGAGGACAAGCCTCTCTATTTATATTAGAATACTAGGATAGATCTACATATAAAAAGATAATACAATATTATTAGTCTAAATCAAGATCTAGTTGTTTGAAATGTTTTGTTATATTTTAAAGAGGAAAAGATTATTTGAAATGGTCAAATATATTTATTTAGTAATATGACTCAAAAAACTCAGTGAATTAATTAAGGAAAGTGGTTAAAGTAAACAAATAAATAAAAATAATCTATTAATTCATTTGAGGGGATAAAGTCAACTGGTTTAGAAATAACTATTAAATAGTGATTTAATAATTATTTCAAAAGAGTAATAAATAAATAGCTATTTATTAAATTATCCTTATGGGTTTTATTAAAAATAGTTTACGAAAGCAATTCTATGAATTATTTCCTTGGGTGAAAGTGGGTTTTAATATGTAAAATCTTCTATTGCATGGTGTATTTTGATCAACCTAGTAAGAAATGGCTAGGTGGCCATATTTTAGGCAATAACAACTACACCACTACACTTACACTCGTATTCACTAGACAAACGAACTATTACATATATAGGATTATATTATTGTTGAACATATTCCTAGAATATAGGAACTTGCAATCAACAAAGAATAATTAAGGAAAACAAATCAATCAAATATCTAACAATGCATAATTAGTTCTATATATAGGATAATATTCATATTTCTCCATTATTATTCTAACACTACGTGTTATCACCAAGATATTGATCATCTAGCCTAATTTACTAGATGGATCGAAGTACACCATGTAAGGCCAATTTTACCATAGTAAAATTGATTTCACTGTGAGAAATTAATTAATAAACCAAATTTGTTAAGTAATTTATAATTAAATCCATGAAGAATAATTAAATAAATCACTATTTATTTAATTTTCTTCTAGGAATAATTAATTAAACCATTGATTAATTAATATTCCTTCTCATGTTTGACCAACTTATGAGAAATAAACAAATCAATTATTAATTATCTTATTTTTCTCTAGGAATAATAAATTATTATTCCTTATCAAATTTGACTAAATCTGGTAGGAATAATTAAATAAATCATTATTTGTTTACTATTTCTTAAGCAATTTCTTGAGATGATAAAAAAATCATTTATTTATTTATTATTTCTAAATAAAAGTTTAAATACTATTTCCCTCCTAACCAAATATAACAAAATATTCCAAGTGATTATTCCAAGAAAGGGGTTAATAATATTTTATTATCTCATTGTTTGAGGAAAACTCAATATTTAGTTACAAATAGAAGGGTTTTCCATTCAGTATTCACTTTTGATTATTTTCATTGTTGCACTCACTATTCTAACTTTGATTATTATCACTGTCACACACCATTTTTCTTCCATTTGAGTTCCCATTGGGCACAAACATTTTATTTATTGGGTTTACACACTATAGAGGAGAGAGACTCTACACAAGCTGAAGACATTTGTGGACAGCACCATAGAGGGGGACTGGTAACATTTATTTGTTCCCTTCACAGGTGTTATAATAAAATCTCTTCTTTGTATATCTAGTTTCCATTGGATTATTGGAGTTATTATTACTGTTTCATTTTGCTGTTTAACTATGATTATGACATAGGTCAAGACTTTGGCAGGTTTTGTTTCTATCATTTGTTGCACATCTACAATGTTTAGTATCCATTTATATTTTTGAGACTATTTGTCATCCATAGTCTTAGGTGTTTCCTTTTCGTACATATTCAGGGAGAAAACACTACAACACTACCCATTATGGAGAGATGTGTTTTCTAACACACTTAACTGATTCCTATATATTTCATATTTTTCCTTTCTAAGAGGCTTTGTAAGCATGCCAACCACATTTTCATTGGTATTATAATAGAATAACTCAATTTCATTGGATTGCATCTTTTCATGTGTCTCAATATGTCTTGATATTGCATGGTACATAAGATGTTGGTTAGCACGATGATTATTTGATTATCATACTTGATAAACATTGGTGCTTTTTTGTACTTCTTTCATATCTTTAAGAACTTGCCCCAACCAAGCTTCTTCTAAGACAACACTTCATAAAGATTTATACTCACCTTCAACCAACAACAAATAAAAAATCGATTACTTCTTACTGCTCCATATTGCAATGCAAAATCCAAGGATAAATTCATATCATGTAGTTGACTTTCTATCATCGGGATTTCCAACATAATCTGATCATAATAGCTTGCCAACTCAACATCAAAATCACCACTATATATAATACTAAAGATAATTGTTCATTTAGATATTGAAGGAGCCGGTTCACTTCCTTCCAATAATTTTCAAGAGGTTTTTCCATGAATTGACTTAGGGTGCTAATTAGATATGCAATATCTAGCATGGTTGTAGTGAGATAGTTTAGGCTTCTCATTGACTCACGATGCACTATACCATCCACTTCTATTGTCTTATCATTACTATAGAGTTTGGAATTCTATATTAATGGTATTAATACTACCAGATATTCGACCATTTTGAATATTCTTAATAGCCCCTAATATACTCATTTTGTGTAACCAATGTTTGTCCACCTTCTTGCCATATATAAAGACTTAAGAAAAAACCAAATTCACCGAGGTATTTTGTTTCAAACAAATGTGACAATTTCCTTTTCACTTCAACAATTAAGTTAGGAGAATGTGTGTTATAATAAGATATCAACATCGAGAGGAATCATAATAACATGTTCCTATTGATATGCTTGATATATAGTTTAAGGTCATTTTTATTTCATAAAATATTTTTGAAGAAAGAAAGAATCAATATTCACCTACCATGATGTTGGTGTCTATTTCAATCCATATAATATTTTCTTTAACTTGCATATAAGGTTCTCTTGACCCTTTTTAACAAACTCCTCTAGCTAAACAAGATATACTTCTTCCTTTAGTTCCCCTATCAAGAAGGAAAAATTAACATATAGCTGATATAGTTTCCATTTATGTTCTGTAGCTAAATAAATCATCAATTTAATTGTATTTAGCTTAGTTACAAGTGAAAACGTTTCTTCATAATCAATTCCCTCTTTTAGTGATTAGAATTTTCAACTAACATGGCATGATATTTATCAATACTTCCATCAGTTTTAAAATTATGTTTGATAAAACATGTGGATCCTATCGGTCCAAGGAATTATGCATATTAGAATATTTCAAAAACGATATTTCATTAGGGAGACAATGTTGAGATGGGAATCATATGAGGAAACCATAATTTCAGAAACCCAAATTTGACCTACTTCAAGGATCTCATCACGATCATGAGAATCTAATATAACCATCAACATAAGATGAAGTGCCTCAACTTCCTAACTAGTCCTTCAATCCTCAAAATGTCGATCATCGAAACTTGGTGTCTTAGTGAGGTGAACAAGAGAACATGGAAAACCATGATTAGCTGTATCAGTGAAGACATTATTGCTTTGGTGACAATTTTCAAATTTAGTAACTTGATCATATGGGATATCTAACACATGATATTATTCAAGGGTTAGGAATGACGATGAACCAATCACAAGACCATCTTGAATTCTCCAAGATGTAATGTCTTCTTATTCACCTAGAGATTGTTAATTGAATAGATCACGAGCTAGGGATTCAATATAATCATCCTCTAATGATGAAACATCACCATCATGTACATGATTGCAATAAAAACTAGTAGGATAAAGACATGAATAATTAAGAGAAACCATTGGTGTAGTAGACTCATGAAATAAATAATGACATTAAATATTGAACAACTTAGGTGAAGAGACATCAATTGCACCCAAATTTGATTCAAGATTGGAATCTTGTGTATTAGTGTCAACTTTAGGAAGAAATGAATCATCATGCATGTTATGCTCCATGGAGTTTATAGGAAATTCAAATTTCTTCAAGATAAGACCAAGTTCATTTCCAACATGTTTATAAGGTAGAATAATATGAGGGGATTTAGGAATATATTCAGATAATTCCCTACCAAGCCCAAATTGAAACTTGTGAATAAGGGGAGGTGTTTTATCAAATATTTTCATGTTGTTCACTTTCAATAGGATTTATGAAAGTTCTAGAGGAAAGACAAGTTGACTCGTTATCTTGCAAACACTCTTCATCACCTACATTATTAATGACATATATTTCATTAGGGAACAAAATTGAGGGAGAATGCAATGTTATAAATGTGGTAATTTCCTCCCAATATGCTTGAGGCTTTTCCAAACTCATAGAAATAAGAAAGACAAGATTAGGGATAAGATCTCGCCAGTTGGAAACTTGCAGATTATCCTGATCATCATTAACATCGAGATTGTTTTTAGATTGAAATTGTTGTAGATAAATAAAAACAAATCACTAAAATTCCACACCCATATACATCTAGTCCATATCTCTTTCAGGAAGTTCACAACATAGATCAACAAATGTAGAAAAAAAATCCTCCAATGATTCTTCAGGTTTCATTCTCAGTTGATTTATCCTTTGAAACACATATTGAAAGCCATACCTGTGAAAGGCTTGATGGGGCTCACTGATGAGTTTCTTGAATGAATGGATTGAAGCGATAGGTAACGTATGGCACCACTACTTAACAAAACCTTTAAGCGTGAGGGAAAACAACTTGTCTATAACATGTTTACACTAAATTTTGTTAGAGTGGAAAAATGAATAAGTTGACACATGTGTCCAAATATCATTATTCGAACGTCGTCGTCATCTTCCACTGTAACAAGTGATAGCATATTTCTAGGGGCATAAAAAAATTAATTCTTTTATGAATACAACTCGAGATAAAGATTTTAGACATATCAATTTAAAGATATGATGCTAAGATAAAGACTCCAAGGGATCATCTTGTCATTTGGCCCTCCTTCAAGTGCCAAAATTCTATTGACTTTCTTGGATGTCCCACCAACAACAAGGGGTTCTCCCTAGTGTGAAGTCCCAATTAGACCTCACATTGTTTGGTAGAGGGCCCCCATAAGTTATTTGAGCCTAGCTTCCACCATGATTATTTCACTCTTGTCTTTCAAATGAGGATATGTTAGATTGAGGACAAGAATTAGGGGAATTTTGAGGTCTAAAATGAGCCTCCTAAGAAAAATGCACAACCAAAATAAACTTTAAAAGAACAAATAGGATTCAAGATGATGATGTCAACCACGTGGGATGACTAACCATTTCTGGAGTAAAAAAGTAAAAATATTAAAAAATAATAAAATAATAAAACTACTTTTTCAACTCATATTTTCAACTTATATCCCTATTTTTTTACTCAAATTTCGAGTGGGGGTACTTGTTGGATGAAAAATATAATTTCTCATCCAACGAGTACCCATTTTGCATACTTTCAATGGACCCTACTATACAAAAAATGACAAATACATGAAAAAATGTGATTGCAATCACACTTTTAATGTATTTCTCATTTTTTGTGCAGCACGATCCATCAAAATTATGAAACATGGGTGCTTCTTGGATGAGGAATCAAATTTTGCATCCCAAGAGTGTTTCCACTCAAAAAGTGAGTAAACCCATAGGAAGATAAGTTGAAAATACGAGTTGAAAAAATAGTTTTTTGTTTTTCCCCCTAAAATTTGATGATGTAATCTAATATTATTTAATTATTTCCACTATTATTTTATAATTTCCTTAGGAGGCCCATTTTAAACCTCAAAATTCCCCTAATGAATGAAATTCCTAGACAAATAGTTGTACAATGTTCGTTCAAACATTTTCACGCTTAGTGAAAACTAAACATGACTTTCATATAAGGATTATTAGGAAGAAAAAGGAAAAGTACGAGATTAAAGAATGGAAGGACAAAAAAAATATAATAAAGTAATCCTACTCCTAGGCTAACCAAAGACTGAAAAGCTTTATGTGAGTTAAAATTTCCAATGCAACCAATGAAACATATTCTCACCTAGACGACAAGGGGATTAGCAATGAGAAAGGTTATCCAGAAAAACATCAAGAAGGATAAAGCATGGAATTCTCCAAAATTCGAAGGCATAAGACATGAGTAGTGAAGTATGATAAAAATGCATGTACTAAACACTATGCTAACACAACATACACATCACGGTGCACCCTCATAACAAAACCTGCATTCCGACTTCTAATGTTGGAAAACATGTAAAACATAGAAAAATATTCTTAGAAAAGGTACTTGCCAAGTGGGATTCCTCCAACCATTCAACAATATCATCATGGTAGATGAGTGAAGGATCTTGAAGCTGAAAGATATCTTCATTTCCAACACTTTAATCAACTGGTGATGGTTCTTCCGAGGAGGAGTTCCAATTTCATCATGCTTCAAACATCCATTAAGAGAGTGAGATCCTAACATAACATCAACATCAGCTGAAGTGTCTTGACATCTAGAGATGGTTGCAAAGTATCATAAGGTATATCATCAAAAACTAGTGCCTTGGAATAATCGACAGTTGAAGACATAGAATCATTAATCGATGAGTCATTAAATATATTAAGACTTCCATCATCAGAGTTTGATTTTTCATCCAAGAAAAGGGAATCATCCTGATTTGATGAATCATAGAGAGGGGTTGATTGGAAACATGAAATCACATCATCTGGTTCTTCGTATTTACAGAATGAGGAATGAGATGTATTATAAAGAGTGGATTTTTCCTAACCTTCTTTTGATCTGAAATCAAAATTCCATCATTCTTGACTATAATCATGGTTAATACCATTAAAAACCACATCATCGAAAGATGTGACATGTGCGATACAATTAGTGAATATGTGAGGAAAATGGGTGAAAGTGGAAGAAATAGAAAAATCAGGTGAAAGATTATCTTTAATTACAAATTGTTTTTGATAATTGGAATCCCACATATAGTCATTATGAAGGATATTGCAAGTTTCTTGGTATCCATTGACTCCATGTTAAACTTGACCCTCTTTAACATTAGAAGAAATTATTGTAAATGTCAATGTGATAGTTGAGAATTAAGAGGATTAGAGGCACTAAGCAATGACCAATGGCATTGATTAGATTAGATTCAAAATTGAAACTTGATTTCAAATCTTGAATATGAGTGAAGAGAGAAGATGGTGTTGGATCAAGAAAAATATTATCAGGTTCTCCAACCTCAACTTCGGTGCATGGAGTTGCTTGATTTGATGAAGAGTTACAAAAACATGTAAAAAAAAGATGGAATAACAATCTCTTGTTTTGAAGTTTTGATAGCTCCATAACCAATAAATAGTGGGAGACTTACAAAGGATTCATATTTAGATGGATTCAAATAAATCTGAACAAGATACTCAAATTTCTCTATCATAAAATTCTAGTCTATGTCATCCTCCAAAAACTCATTACAAAATTGAATGAAGCAATCGTGAAAACCTTTAACAAATTCGTGAACTTTCTTTCTAAGATGAATAATTTTCTTATATGGACTTTATTAATCATACCTATCAATGTCTTGATGAAGCTCCATGGAAAGATGTTGGAAGGAATGAATAGAGGTGGTGGGAAATGTATACAAACAATTTTTAACGTGTGCTTTGAATGTGACAATGAAAAACCTCCAAGAAATCTCGTCACAATTAATTTTATCATAATTGAAATTTCAAGAAAGCGAAGGATGTTCTCGAGGCTAGTTGTTCCAGCCTCTCCATCAAATTTTATATTTGAAAATTCATGAATTATCCCCAAGGGAACTTTCATATTTGCAACTGTAAAAAACATGTTGGGGTTAATATATGGGAACAAGCCATTTACGATGAGAAAAGTTAAAAAAAAAACTTCAATGGCTCATCTTGTTATTTGGACCTCCTTCTAGCATCAAGAACCAATTGATGGTGCCAGAATAGGCCAATAGGTAATGGGGTCTCCTCGATGTGAAGTCCTAATTAGACCCCACACCATTTTGAGTAGGAGACCCACCCATAAGAAAACTGATTTTCAAAAGTGATGGTTTGAAATATGTGCCTTTGTTGCAATGAACACATAGAATGATATATCAATTGTAATGCATGAAAGGTTCCATCACATCGAAGGGAAATAAGTGAGCCCCTTAGAAGCAAGTAATAATACTAACTTAGAAAAGACACATGAGAAATACAAGAAAATCATTATTTAACCTACAAAATAGTTCACAAGATAACAATGATCATAATAACATAAACGACACACATTCAACATGATATACACTAGAGAAAACAAATTAGTTAACTAGAATTAGTGTACATGAAACAACATACATTACAAATATATAAAGAATATTCCTATTGCATCGATGACATATGTATGAAAAAATGTCGGCTCTGAGCTATTTGTTATAAAATGAAAATTCTAAGCATAAAATTACATTGATAAGGCACTAGTCCCAATATTGGAACATGAAGCCAACGCTTACTTCTCCAAAGAATGACATGCTTCCTATGTTAGACTGAGAGAAGTGAAGGCTCCAAATGTAAGAATTATGATGGTTATGATGGTTTATTTATAACAAATGAGATGATCCTTCACCTCACTTTGTGACCTTTGAGTATCAAAAACTTCAACTTGTAATTATGTGGTTATATAGTGATGCCAAGTGTTGTATTTTTCAATTGTTTCCTTATAGTTCGCAGGATTGTTAGGATAGTAGGAGACTCTAGCCTCCATAGAATTTGGGTAGATGGTTTTGGCACCATTTTGTACTTCTTTATCTAGTAATAACAACATAGTGTTGATATTAGTAGGACCACCTATATACTTTAGAATGTTGTTTCTGTTAACCTCTAGGTCTTCCTTGGTAGTGAGATGCTTCAGCTGGTTCAAGTATTACTTGACTTGCTTGCTCATGAAATTTTTTCCCTTTGTTTCTAAAAATGGCCCTACTTAGGGGATCTTGTATGTTTGAACCAAGGAATCTAAAATTTTATAAGTTCGTGCATAAGAAGCTAAAATGTTGGCTAATAAGTTTCCAAATTGTTTGTTGTTTTGTATAAGCACTCTGACCTGAACCTTCTCCAACTTTGCTTCCTTCCTTGTCTTCCTAACCAATTCTGCTAGTGCACTCCTATACTTAATTTCCACACTCATGGATCTTTGTTATGTTTGCATGAATTACTTTCAGAGCTTTCTCATCTTCCCACGACTTGTTTTTCATATCATCTAAGAGAACTAATGCCTTATGAAAATTGACCAAATCCTCATAAAGATGCCTCATAGTGTCTCCCATTGCTTGATGCTCACCATAAATAACTACTTGAAGCTCCTACAAGTAAACATGTGTGGAAGAAAAATTATGTTCCTTTTCTTGGAGCTGCTATGTTTATTTCTTTGCAACTTCTAGATTCTTTTCCATTTCTTTGTTTTCTACCATAAGGAAATCTATATTTTCTTATGAAGCTCTTGAAAAGGCTAGGTTAGTTGCAAAAATGGTTTCAAGATTCTTTCTAGTGTTAGTGATGATCAACCTCTCTATTTGAATGAAAGAAGGATGATCCAGATCATTGGGGAAATTTTTCTTCCTTTCATCTACAATTATTTTATGAATCTCATTAAAGGCCATATCAGAAATATCCATGATATACTCATCATCTACAACAGATATTTCTTCATCATTTTTGGCTTTCCCATCTATCATGGGTGGTGGAACCTTACCAATGATCTATTTTGTAGTAGGCATGATGTTAGCATCATGTCTCTACTCACCTTGTTATATCTCCATGTCCTAGGATACTATATTCTCCTCTATCTCTTAAACAAGATCTTCATCCTACTTCACTCTCACTTCTTCTTCCTTCTTAGCTCTTCTCGTGCCTACATTTCCTCTTGGTTCTTTATTTCTCTCTAATAACCATTACTTTATTTTCCTTTATGCTAATAGAGCCACTTTTGAAATGGTCAGATCAACTTAGAATTGGCAACTTTTGTGCTATGCTGGGCTATGGGAGACCTTCCTTTTATACTTAATGTTCACTAGGGAAAGCTCTTTTGTTTACTTTTCTTCCTGAGTAGCACCTTTTTCCAGAATTATATTGGAAGCGATTTACTGATTGCATGGTGTATGCACAAGAGATAAATTATTGTGATTATTGATCTTTTATTCCTTAGGCCTGGAAAAGGGCCCATATGGCTAGAGAAAATGCAACTTGGTATAGTTGTTTTTGCAAATTCATCTAGGATCATACTAATGATAATCTATCATACTGAACACAAAGTCTTATAATTCTTTTCCTTTAGTTTATGTCATGTTCAAGTCCTTGATCTCATAGGATTCCACCTACAAGGGAAGAGTAAGACAATGTGCCTTCTTCTTCCTTTGTAATACTGCAACTAGCTCTATGACAGGATTATATGCAACCTCTTGCATGAATAATTTAGTAGTGGCATACCTCAACAAGAGATGTGACAATTTTTGTAAGCCAAACACTTTGAGGTAACTGCCATCTAGTGAGGGAAACCATTATTCAACTTTCGATATTGCACCCATTGCCTCATGTGACATGCAAGGTGATTTCTCTTCAAAAATCATTTTGTATAGGACCCTAAAGAAATGACCAGCTAACTTTTCAAAGACTTCCTCATAACTACATTTTTCTAACAACTTTTATTAAATATTATTAGGAGACCCGCTAGGAATCCATTGCCAATACGTTCCATGGAAATAATTGTGAGTACATATACTATCCAATATGTAGGAAGGCATAGAGAATTCTTGTTCGTTTCCTTTTGGTGGATTTTTGTCCATATTCACATTGATATTCAGCTATTGAGACACCATATCAAACCAATTGAATATCTTTTCTTGTGATACAATATGATATATTATGTACACCCATCCTTCGGGGAAGGATTTGGTATTCTTAAGTTCATAGACTCAACAGTACAACACTATGAAGTACTGGAACACCTTTTTGCATGATTTCATCTTGTAAGTATTGTTTGGTGTTTGGAAAAACATTGATGGTTCCTTGACCTACATCTTGAGAACTTCCTTAGTATTCAGATATCTTGTTGCTTCATAGAAGTGAGAGCCCATATACTACTCAGGATTTGGTAAGTGGTAGGTTAGGTGGATGTCATGTGTTTAGTAGGAGGAAAGTTTTTACCCACTATAATTGTTTAAAGACATGATATTGGCATTTAAACCTTGCAAGATCCATTTGATGACATTTGCACGTGGTAAGAATGGTAACCTGCAAGTGACCTTGTGAACCCATAGTTGTTGGATGTTGATATAGACCTATCTATCCTTTGGATATTCTTTGAATTTTGTGGTAGTGAATACATCCTTGACAATATGCCAAGTAATATCAAGGTCCTTCTCAATGTATAACTGTGTATGGAAAGAATAGGCACTGATGTCAAAGGAATTTCAAAAACTTCCTTAGTACTGCTCTTTGTAGCTTCCTTTGATGTTGATATCTTGTGAGATATGATATTATCTACTAATGAAAGAAAAGTGTTATCAAGACTTGCAATACTCATGGAAATAACAAGTTAGCTTTAAATAGATCAATCCAATAATAAATCGAAAATAATCAACACAACGAGTTAGAGGAGAGATTGCGCAATGTTGAGCTGCAAGAAGGTAGGATGAGCTATGGAGTTTTTGAATGCATAGTGAGAGAGGAAGATTTCACAATTCTAGGTTGACAGAGGGATGGCTTGAGGCTTGGGACTACACAATGTGCATTCTAATTTGGCATAAGGGAGAGAGAATTGTGTAATGCATGGTCTCAAGGGAAAATAGTTGGGTGTGTTATATTATTTCCTTGTTGGGGGGTTGCAGGGGTGCAATATCCCCCCTGCACTGGGTTCGGGGCAGCGCCCTAGGAAAACAAATTTATGTGGACCAAGTAATAGTTGGGCAGACCCAAAGATAGTTGGGTGAACCTAAAGATAGTTTGGTGGACTTAAGGATGGGGATAGACCCAAATATGATGAGAAGACCTACCCATGGTTTTGCGCATGGATTTTGCACATGCTTTTGTGCATGATGATTTTTTGCCCATGGTATTTTCTAGATGTGGTGAATGCAACCACGATTATGTTCTATTTCACGGTTAATGTATTGGGGTTTTTGAATGTTTCGACATGTATATATATGTATTGTAACAGTAAAAGGAACATAATGAAAAACCAATCTGGTAGTCTTTGTTTTGGGAACCAGGGGAAAATATCTCTCTATATTTATTTTATGTTCTTTCCATTGTATATTTTTTTCTTTAAGAATTCATTTGTATGTAATTTATATATAGGGTTAAAACATAGATTTGGTATCAAAGTTTTTTGGCTACAAGTGGACACCTTTTGATCTAGATTTAAACAAGAACACAACAAATTATAGATATAACCATAAATACAGAGATGCAGTAGAAATAACACGTCCTTTCATTAATATCAAATACTGAAATATGCTTACAAACAGAATGGAAATTAGACTAGCTCAGATGGTGGTAGCTTATATCTGAGAAGATATGTGGCAACTACATGCCTTTGAACTGCGTTACAATGACGCTCAAGGGACTTTCTATTATTGAAAAATAAGAGAAAATACTAAAATACCGAAACCCTAAGACAAGGAGATGTAACACCAAGAGTTTATAGGCCCCATTGGGGTTCGTTGGGCAGCCAACTTCCCGAGGTTTTAACTTGGTCATATTATCTCTATTTGACACATATGATACTACTGGCATTATGATACAGGTTTGGCACTATGGAATAGGTGTTGTCCTTGATGGAAACTCACTCAAATGGCAAATCACAATTCACGATCTCAGAATGAAAGAAAATAAGGTATATGCAGGTTCCTCTTATCCAAGTCGCGTATACATGCGGGATCACTGATCAAAAGGTGCATATGTGTATGCACGCACTTACATGCACAAAAAAGTGCATACATGTGGGAAAGCTTTTATTTGGGTCTGTGATATTTAGACCTATGGTTTTGGTCCTTGGTATTGCGTCCGAAGTGTTGAACCCATGTATTGGATCCCTACTATTGGTTCTCAATGTTTTTGGACCATGGTTTGAGTAAGGCCTAAGACTATAAAAGGGAAGCAGATCATTTGGCAAGGGTATTTACTAAGTTTTGAGTATCTTAAGAGGAGCAAGATCTAGAATACTGGTGATTGGTGTATGGCGCATTGTTGGATCTGAACCAAGGAGGAACTTGAGCACTTAAAGATGGATAAGTTTTATTGATGGATCAAGATTTTATGACTTGAATAGTAGTATCTTTGTCACCTTTGATCTGTTATAATTGGCGCATGATTAGATCTATAAATCCGATAATCTAGGTATAACTGATGTCTGATTAAGTAGAAGGGTAAATTATCTTTTATAAGATCTATATGCAGGTTCGACGAGGTATAGGCGCGTATAAATATAGGTTCAACAACTGAAGAAAGTGTATACGCTAGTTGGCATTGATACAGTTGCATATGTACACAGGTTTCTGCATAGTAAAGTAGTGTACGTTTCATGAAATATGCTTGAGCTGCTTCTATTTATTGTTGCAGTGTTCTGGGTTCAAAGTTGGTGTCTGGTTAATGTGACTGCTTTCTGGTTACAGAATTTTGAGAAGTGTTTTGGTTGATTCTATATTGGGTTGTACAAAGGAGATTGATTTTTACAGATATACTCGATGTATGATTGATGTTATTCATGGATACAGTCTGAAAATTTATGAAACGTGGTCCCTCGAAGAAAAGAGAAGGTTGTAGCTTTCTGCAGGTAGCAGCCTGTGTACTGGTATAAGTCTGCACCAATACAGAATCATTGTAAAAAGAAGTTTCTAATTAAAGGAAGATAGAGACAAATTGCAGCAGGTGGTTTTCACCCACATTGGGTTTCCACCTTACATATTTTGTTCTTTTGTGTGATTGTTTGCTCTATTTTTCTATTCCTGGTTACTGTTTATATGGTTATGACACAGAAATTAATGATCAACATCTGAAGAATAAATTAAAATTATAAGTCTGCAAGTTATACACGAGTTGCATTAACCATAGTTGCATATAAACGTTGTTTTCACTAGCTGAAGTAGCGTATACAGATTTTTGTGTGAATTGGAAAAGAACTTAATAATACTGATTCACCCCCCCCTGAGTATTATTTCCAACAATTGGTATCAGAGAAGGTCCTTCAGAGGAAGCTTGACCACTTGAAGGATGATCTATCATCATGAGAAACTATGAGAGAGAGGCGTCCATCAGGCCACCAATTTTTTATGGGAGCAACTTCATCTATTGGAAGGTAAGAATCACAACCTATCTTCAATCTCTTGGTACATAAGTTTGGGATATTGTGGAAATAGGATATACATTTCCATCAGCAACTCCTACAGATACGGTTGGTAAGAAGCAGTATGAAACAAATGCGAAGGCTGTCAATACTCTATTAGGGAGTCTATCTCAATTAGAATTCATCAAGGTTATGCATCTCAAAACTGCAAAATAGATATGGGACAAGATCGCTCTGAGCTATGAAGGAGATGAACAGGTAAAACGAGAAAAACTATAAAGTCTTAGAATTCAATATGAAAGTCTCAGAATGCACAATGATGAAAGTGTGGCTAACTATTTCCTACGTATAGATGATATTGTAAATTGTATGAAAAACTTGGGTGAAGAAATAAAAGAAGTTGTTTTGGTTGAAAAGGTTCTAAGATCTTTGTCTTCTAAGTTTGATTCAAAGTTTTTGCCATAGAAGAAAAGCAGAATCTACAGAGCCTTACCATGTCTCAATTACACGAAATTCTAACTTCTTACGAAATGAGAAAAGGTGGACCATCGAACAGGAGAGAAGCCACATTCAAAGCCTCAGGGAAAGGAGATTACAATGAGTCAGGATATATGTCTGAAGAAGAGGAAGAATCAAACTTTGTCAAGAACCTTCAATGAGGAACCGAAAGATTCAGAGGTAAGCTGCCTTTCAAACGCTTTGCTTGTGGAAGAGTCAGTCACTATGTTGCAAAGTGTCCTAAAAAAGATAAATTACACAAAGGTAACAAACCTGTTAGATGGAAAGAAAACATAATGTAAGTAAGAAGAGTTATTACACACATGAAGATAGTGATGGATTGTCAAATAGTGATGAAGATAAACAAGGTAATGATGATAGGCTTTTGATGGCTTCTGAAGATGGTGACTTCTTGGATGCTAAAGATGAAGAAGATCTTTATGAAGAAATTTATAAACTCAAAATTTGCTTAGAAGAAAAGAACATGATTATAGACACTCTGACATTCCAACTTGCTGAAAGGGAAAAACATAATGAAAAGTTAGAATGTGAAATTGTGGCGCTTAGAAAAGATATTGAGAAAACAAAAGCACTTAATCTTAAATTTTCTAAAGGGTCTCAAACCTTAGATGAGATTATCAAAGTACGGGATTCTCCTCTAATCAAGACAAGTCCTGGATATACTGAAAAGGCATCTCAACCTTAGAAGCAAGTACAGAATCCTTCCACATCCAAAAGTTATCTTGATGTTGCAAAGGAAAGTGAACGGGTTGACAATCGACAACAAAAGCATAATACTGATCACCAGGTAAATCAAGGACAATTTACTTCAAGAATGAACAAAGATTACCAGGTAAATCAGGGCCAATCTACTTCAAGGATGAACAGAAGCTACAACCAACCACAGGTAAATCATTCTCAATTTGCCTCAAGAAGGGATGTCTATGGAAACTATAATCATTTGGTCGGTAGGTTTGATAATCGCAGAAATTTCTTCAATGGCCAATGTTTCTCTTGTCATAACTTTGGTCACAAAGCTGATCAATATGTTTCCTACAAGACCATCATGACTAGAGAAGCTCAAAAACAAAGGAGTATGACTAGGATCATGAAACAAACCTACAATAACTTTTTTGCTCTTGAAAATGAAATAGAATGTTCTATTTTTAACAACTTCAGTCATGAAGATTCTGAATGCAGGAATATGTTTCAGCAAACAACTCAGAAGAGCATGCTTCATTGAGTCCCAAAACATGGAAAAAGAAAGAATCGCAACAAGAAATATGTGGGATATCCTGATATGCGGAAGGACAGGAAAATCAATGGTACATTGACACGAGATGCTCGAAACATATGACAAGAGATAAAGAAAAAATTTAGTCATATAGTACCTTAGAAAAGGAAAAGAAGGTCTCATTTGGAAATGACACCCCTCCATTCATAAAAGGTAAAGGTTCTGCTCGTTTGAAAGAGAAGTTCAAAGATGGAAATGTTATATATGTTGATGGCTTAAAGAATAATCTGTTGAGTGTCAGTCAAATGTGCAATCAAGGAACTGAGGTAATATTTTGATCAAGTTGATGTATTATTCATGAGCTTGATACAGGAAAAATAGTGATCAAAGGCATAAGAACTCCAAATAATTTATACATATTCAAAGAAGTAGAACAAGAATACTCTCTACGCAAGAATGATGAACACTGGCTATGGCACAAAAGATTGGGGCATCTTAGCTTCTCTCAGATAAGGAAAGCATGCAAATATCAGGCAGTTCATGATCTTCGTGACATTAGAATTCCAGACAATACAATATGCAAATCATGTCAGTTTGGTAAACAAACTAGAGCAAATTTCCCTGAAAAAGAAGGATCAGCTAGCAGGCCACTTGAACTTGTCCATACTGATATATGTGGTCCAACTAGGAAGAGGTCTCCTCGAGGAGAAGAATACTTCATATTGTTCATTGACGACTTCTCAAGGATGTTTTGCATAGGACTCATGAAGTATAAAGATGAAGCTTTCGAAAAATTCAAATCATTCAAAGCCTTGGTTGAAAATGAATCAGATCGTAGAATCAAATGCCTCGGGTCTGATCGAGGAGGGGAATTCACCTCAGATGAATTTTTTGATTCTTGAGAAGAACATGGAATAAGAAGGGAATTTTCTACTACAAGAATGTCTCAACAAAATGGAGTAGTGGAAAGGATGAACATAACGGTTCAACAAATGGCTTGTGCTATGCTTGATGAATCTGGAACTCCTGCAACCTTCTGGGGTGAAGCCACATTTTATGTAGTTACTATTCTCAACAAGACAAACATTCAGGTAAATAGCACTCAGACTCCTCGTGAACTTTGGTATGGTAAGACTCCCACGGTAAAATATTTCAAAATTTTTGGGAGTAAATGCTACATCAAAAGCACTGATGAAAACGTGGGAAAGTTTGAACCTAGAGCAGATGATGGCATTCTCCGTGGTTACTCTCCCCACAACAAAGCATATACGTGTTACAATAAAAGACATGGAAAAATTGTGGAAAGTATTGATGTAGTGGTTGATGAAGAAGGAAACACTCCTAGGCAAGTAAAATCTGAAGAGTTCGAAGATGATGATGAGGACTATCCTTAAACATCAAATCGGAATCATGATGAAGAAGAAACCCATGAGGCACCAGAAGAGAAGATAAGTATAGAAGAAAAGACTTCATCCAAGTACGTTCAAAAGAATCATCTAGAAACTCGAATTTTGGGATAGAAAGAGGTAGGCGTGCAAACAAGAAGAACCATTTCAGACGCTTCAAGCTATCTAGCATTCCTCTCCTCCACCGAACCACAAAATGAAAAGAGGCATGCAAAGATGAATGTTGGGTCAAGGCCATGGAGGAAGAACTCGAGCAAATTGAAAAGAATAACACTTGGGAGTTGGTTCCTAGACCAAAAGATAAGAATGTCATAGGGACAAAATGGATATTCAAAAATAAGTTGAATGAAAATGGAGATGTGATCCAGGTGGATGTTGGTGGACACCCACCTATCCCATTTGGACCCCCGCAACTGTCTCTTTTAGTTTTTCAGTTTCCGTAAATGTAGCAAAATTTACTATTTTTAGCAGTTTTTCGGGTACTGAACTTCTGGAGCCGTTTTGAGGCCCTAAACGACGTTTTTGGGGAATTCGGGGGCAACATGGGTCCATGTAATGGATCGATGTTGCTCGTTCCAACAATGATAGTGCTCGAATAGATCTTTCTGATGAGCTATTGTACGCATCAAACGGAGATCATATGCTAAAGTTACGACCCCGAGAAGTTGATGTACCAACTTACCCCCAAACGGGGCCCACAATTTGGCATTTCATCTTCTAGGGTTAGGTTTTGGAATGTGCAGGGTTTTCCATTGTTTCTCAACAATAAATAGGCCTTCAAGCCTCATTGTAACACATTTCGGAACAGTTTAGAGGCATGTAGCCACCACATCTCTTCTCAGAGATAAGCTACCATCGCCCTAGCTGGTTTCTTTCCATTTCTGGTTGTAAGCCTATTTCGATATTTTCCATTAATGAAATGAAGTATTATTTCCGCTGCATCTCTTTATTCATGGTTATCGCATCTCTATATTTCTGGTTATCTCTGTAATCTATTGTGTTCCTGTTTAAATCCGGATCATTGTCTCCCTCATTGTTTGGGTAGCATGCTCTATTCTGGAAGTTGTTAGACTACTCTTGTAATCTTCCCACTCTCATGAGTGATAGATTTGGCCTTCCCTCAACCAAAATTTTGTTTTTTGCCTTTGATCTGAGGTCGTTACTGTTTATTTTCTAACAGTCGCAAAGTGTTCGCGTCTGCATTGTCTTCTGGGTTGCGCCTTTTACTATACGGTGTGATTAAATTTTCTAACAGTCGCAACGAGTCTTGAAATCAGCTTAGCGCAGCTAATTGATGTACTTTCACGACGACGTTGCAAAGTGTTTAGTTAGAGGGGTGCGACGATTTTTTGTTAGCGCATGTTGCTAGTTTTATACTTGCGATGATTCCTGTAGGTTTCAAATTTTGAAGTTCGTTGGTTGATTGGCCGGTGTGTTCTATCCTCTGAGCTTGTTTCTTACCCCTTTATTGTATCAAAAGTGTTGGTTGTTAGGATTTTTGATTTTGGGTTTCAATTCTTTTGAAATCCTTCCTCTTGAACCGTGTGACCTAAATACCTTAGGGTTTCTTGAATGATTGGTTTGCTTGGGGTGCTCATTCATTAGGATTTCTAGACTCTGCTTGGTATAATCTTTGACTTTTCTTGAGGCTTCTTCCTATTCGCTGTTTGTCATCTTCCTGATGGGTATGTGACGTTCGGTTACCAAACTTTCATGTCTTGTTTATGCGGTTTCCTTCCTTCACTTGGCATAGATTACAAGCTTCCCGGTCAGTGAGACGACTTTCCAGTTTTGCAAAAAGAAATATCGCCTTTGTTTTGAGTCTTTGATTCATTTTGAATTTAAGTTGCTTATCATTTACTCGAAAAAATAAAAAATTGCATTCATCTTGTATTAAGATTTGAAAGATGATTTTTTGCATTAGTAGATTCTTGAGATTAAGACATTGAAAAGCAAAAAGTGAGTTTTCCATTTTCTTGTTTAGATTGCTTGCAAGTTTGAATAAAAGATAGAAGCATAGCTCTCTCCTCTTGATTGGTTTGCTTGAGAAATGATGAAAAGTATCATTCTTGCATTTTCTTGCTTGTTGCTTTGCTTTGCTTTGGAATGAGCCTCTCACTTTTCTTTAGTTAGTTGTTCATTGGAAAGAAATGGTCTCTTTTCTCATTTAGTTTCATTCTAGAAGATTTTGAAGATACAATCGGTAGGGCCTTGAAACTGAAATTTAATTCAAGATAAACTATTAAAATCTATTGAATTAACCTAAGGAAGCATTGAAACTTAACGCTTATATCTAGAGGTCTAGGCTAGAGACATGTTCCGGCGTCGTTAAGCCTAGTTGCTATTGTTTTCACTAAGGTTGGGTGATTCCTCCTTTTGTGATTCAATAGATACTAGTAAGGACTTGTGCTCCTTGTACCTTTGTGTATATGTTGGGAGACCCCACTAGGTTATCATCCTATTATCCATAGGAAGCCGAGTCTACCGCTTTAGGAATCGTAACACACCGAACACAACATTTGGGAAGATTGACTGCCATACGGGAAGTCCTTGATCATTTCTCTTTCATTTTCTTACCAAGCTGTATATGCAGTTTTACGATTTGTCTGGTTAACCACTTGCCTAGAATTCTAGAGCAGTCACTTTCGTTCCTTTTCAACTCTTTAACAGTAAACAGATCATCCAAACGCTTTTCCTTTCAAGCTCGTTTCCAATCGAAAGCGATAGAGTCACCTTTCGCCCTTTTCTCGACTCTTAAAACATGAAAAGGCAAAGTTTTGTTTCAGTGTTCTAAAATTAATTTCCCACAAAATATTCCTGGTAAAAGTTGACTTCCATAGTAATTCTTTAGAGTCGATTCCAATGGACACATTTCTAGAGTCTCCCAGTCAAGGGTTCCCCTTGGAAGGGAATCTTGGTCCTTTTCCTTCCTTTGGAAATGCTGGTGCTCCTTATATGGCAACGTTGTCCCTCCCTGGGTTAACCATTGGTTTACCTGTCTGGTTATTTTCGACCTCAGTGATCCCAAGTGTCTGAACTCCTGCCCCGCCATCTCCATCATTCGAATCATGACATGATGATTCTAAGGTTGACCCCTCACCTTCTTCCCCTATTTCTTCACCTTCCTCTTCTACTTTTCTTGGTGAAAGTTTCAAATCTAGTAACCAGGAGGCTAAGAAGACGGAGAAGAATACGAAGAAGAAGAAGTCAGCTAAGCAAGGGGTCGACTGTGCAAATGCACCTCCTATAAGAAAATCCTCTGGTTCTCCACGGAAGGTCAAGTTACCTTATAGGTTGTGTAATGGTGACCATCTCCTCTGAGACTATCCTGGCATTCCCAGAGTCTTAGAGGTATTGTCTCAAAATCCAGATCGACCCTCCCTATTGACCTCTGGAGATTATGTCAATGCTGCACTCTTGGCTAGCGATGGTAAGAAGAAAGGGAAGATTAGATTTCCCTGTAGGTTATGTGAAGGAGAGAATCTTCTTAACCTTTGTCCCCTTATGGATAAAGCTTCCAAAGTTTTGGAAGACCTTACAACTCCTCAATCCCAACTCCTTGTTGGTTATCAGAGGCTTTCTTCTAAGCTTCCCCTGATTGGTAAAGAGATTGAATTGAATTCATCTCTTATCCATCTTTCTCTTCCTGAGCCTGAATCTCTTATGTCTATTCCCAACCAACCATTGGTCGAAGAGAGCGTCGACTTGGCTTCACCACCAGTTTCTCACTCTGTTCCAGAAGAGAGTGATGATCATATTTCTCATGTTCTTCTCATCTCCTCAGGTTCTCATGAATTGAAGAGTGACCCTCCTGTCCCAGTTGTTTAGGGAAGTCCTTCTATTCCTACCGAGCATGGGGGGAATCATATAATTCCCCCACCGAGTAGTTCTGTTGTTTATTTTGATTGGAGTCACTTGACTGCTTTCCGCCTCCCATCTTATGTGCCATTCCGGATCACAGTACAAGCCTTTAATATGGTAGTACCTGGAACTCTCTTGGATGAAGGTGCATTTTTTAGCATCATGTCTTCCACTACTTGGAAAGCTTTGGGCTCCCCACAACTTGTGCCTATCACCCAGAATCTGTTGGCTTTCAACGAAGGAACCAATCAATCCTTAGGGATCCTTCCGAAGTTCCCTATTTTTTGGGAGGAAATACCGTCTATATCGACGTGATGGTCATCCAGGGTTTGTTAGATTTCAATGTTCTCCTTGGATGAAACTATATTTATGTCATGGGAGCTCTTGTTTCTTTGCTTTTCTGTGTGGTTTGTTTTCCGCACGAAGGAAGAATTATGACTATTGATCAACTGTCATTCGTTGATCACTAGGCGTCTCCTTTGCAACCATCATCCCCTATCGCCTCTTGTTTGCAAGCAGTACCTTCTCCGCCACAGGTCAATTATGTGGTTACCCGTTCCATCTCCACATCTGCTGATGATCACATAGATGGTATAGTCCATGATGTACTAGGGGCATTGGAACCCAATCTGTCTTCGGTACCAAATGTCACATATTCCTCCCAGAGTGTGATCCTTCTGTCTAGTGAAGACCTCTTAGGAGCCATAATCTCATATGGTCCATGATCAGATGTCCGAGGATAGTTTGTTCCTGTGTCAACCTTGTTAAAAAAAATGAAACAAGAAGTCCAAAGCATAGTTATTTGTCTTATGTCAAGATCGTTAAAAAATGAAACAAGGGTCTTGAGGATAGTTCTTTCATAGTGTCAACCTCATTAAAAAATGAAGAAACTCCATTTTCAAATCGATTCTTTTATTAAGATCTTGTAAAATCCCAGTTGAGTCTTTCCAAGATCTTGAAAGTGAACCTTCATTCCATCCACCTAGTTGAATGCAATGAAGCTTGGGGGGCATGTACCTCGATTTGAGTCATTATGCCGGGGGCATGCGAACTTATAGAAAGCATAGTTTTTCGTTTCAAGCTTGTGTAAACATGAAAACGAATCCAAGTAGAGTTCTCCATGGTTCAAGCTTGCGTAAAAATGAACCCAAACCCGATTTACATCTTGTGATTACCGTTTTTATCTGCTAATTTTTATTATATGAGCCTTGGTTGTTTCATTCCATCACCACCATCTCTTTGGCCGATCATATGCTTTCACTTGGTTATTTGTCCTTTCCTAAGGGACCGCAGCGATGAGTGGTTTTTTTAGGCAACCTCTTGACCATTATGTGTTTTGAGCAGTTCCTCCATTGTTAGAACCAGTTGCTACCCTTTATACCACTCGTTCCTCCAGGACGAGTCACCTTTAAGATCTTTTATGACTCGTAAAAAATGAAAAGATTGCCAAGTATTTTGACTCGTAGAAGAAATAAAATGGGAGGTACGCTTTCAGCTCTTTTCTGACCCTTTAAAAAACGAAAAGATTGTCGAGCTCTTGTTGCTTTGAACTCGTTAAAGGCTGCAAAGCATCATCTACCCAGTATAAGTTTACCCCTTTTATGGGTTGGGATAGATTATTTACGAACAAGGTATACGTTGATCTCTCATGGTCAATAGGTTCCCTTGGGTATTGTTTTCTACCTTTTCGGATTCGAGGGACAAATTTACGAAAAGGGACCTTTGGAGTTTTCTTTTTCGTGTCTTTTTCAAACTCTCTAAATATGAAAAAGATTCCAAGTTTTACCTATGTCGGACTCGTTAAACTTTGACGACATTGGACTTGTCACCATGACGAGACCGACCTTCTCCTTCCTAGGGCTCCTTAAAAATCACTAGGTCAGATTTGTTCGAAGGATGAACTTACATTACAAGAATATGCTATCCCCTTCAAGCTTGTGTTTTCAAAAATAATTGGGGGACTCGCCAAAAATGGTTGGGGGAAAATTGAAAACATTCTGTTGGTTGTTACGACAGCTTGTCGCTCTTAGACATCGACACTCTTTCTACTTCATGTCGGGTTGGGATATCCTCATTCTATCATTGGCCTTCCGGGTTTTGGGTTATTCATTTTACCTCATTCCATCTAATCCTTGCTGCATCATCATGACCTTTAATCCCTTGGTACAAAAATGCTGCCAAGTTCCGGAGTCGTGTCACCGATATGTTCAAGAGTTTAATCCTTATGTAGTTTATAGCCTTACACACCTTCCTTAGATTCTCTGTCTCATACACATTCATCTTGTTCCTTTGTCTTGCATCGATGATATGGCAAACATTATGGCCTTCCTTCGACCGGACACTTCCTGTCGATTTCAGCTCATTATCCGGTAAGTCGATCTAGAGACTTCTTTCTAATACCTTAGAGCTTGCATGCCTCAATGGAAAGTTCTTCCCATTCGATGATAGGCTTGGATCATTGGTATTCGATCGAGTGATTTCACAAGTGTTTGACTTTAGATAATTCTTCACACTTTGTGGATTGTACTAGCAGTACCTTGAGAACCATCGACATTATTGGTGGTCTCTCTCGCACTTGTTAACGGTTTACATCATTGGCTAGTAATCAAGTGATTCTGTAGTATGCTCGACTTCAACACATCTATTCGCATATTAGAAATTGTACTATGGTCAGGTTGGGATTCAAGACCATGGGCTCAAATTACACAAGTCCAGGTTGCGTGGATTGATTCATACATGAATCTTTTGATTGGATGGCTGCGACCATACCTAAGTCTTTTTTGTGGTCTTTCTGATTGGATGGCTGTGTCCATACCACATACCATTTATGTTTATCTTCTGGATGGCTACACCCATGCCTTGTGAACATGTATTTCCTTTTACTATGTACTCATGTATCAGAGATATCAGTTGTACTTGCATCTGCAGACTCTCCGCGATGATGTTCTGTTTCGGTTATGGATTCGCAAAGCATTTCACCCCTCCCGCTGCATCTATTACACAGTAATTTGTCACCGACCCCACATTCCCTGATCCCGGATACTGCCGGTCCATTTTGTTGACATCTATTCTGTGTCATGTTGCCAATGATGTGTCAAAACCTTCCTTGTAATCTCAGGAAGAATGTCTCAGTTCATTATCTCTGAAGCAGGCCCCTTTTTTCCTAAGTTTTTGGGTTGTGACAGGTCAAAAGTTATCCCTCCCATGAAGATGGTCAAGTTAACACTAGCCCTAGCAAGGTCTTCACTCTGTCCCTATGTTGCACCCGTGACTAGCCAAATTTGGCAAGTTTTTTAACAACTCGTCGAAGCTTTGAGATGAAATTACTTCATGGGAAGTCCTAGGGCTGGTTGTTGGGTCAGTTGAGCTCGCCTCTCTCCTCTGAGATAGTTGTTCCACCTTTTGCACAACTTCCCTAAGAGATAAGATCTTCCTCCCATCTCTTATGGAATCTATCCCTCCTATAAATGTCTCCTTCATGAATGAGATCAACTATATTGGATGTAACTGTATGATAGCTAGATGTAATTTGGTAGCTTCATATTTCTAAGAGAGGAGTAGGGGTAGAGAGTGTTATTGGAGTGTCGAAGTAGCATGTATTTTGGCTTGAGAGATGTTTGAATAGAGTTGGTTTGAGAACTTTCTAGCATCAACCTTTTGAACTAAAGAGAGAGTCATTTGTTCCCTTGGGAGATGGTTCACAAGTAAATGCTTACAGAGACATGCTGATGGGACCCTTCGAGGAGACTTACGACGTTAAGGCTCGGTTGTAAGTTTTACTTTGATTTATATTAATACAAATCAATAGCTTGTTTCCTATATCGCATGTTGAAATTGTATATCGATAGCTTGAGGTTCCTTGACTCTTCAAGTAGATTGTTTGGTTGTTTCCTATCATGTTTGTGGTGTTTCTCTACATGTTGTTTTCAGGTACAAGTGATTAGAAGAACAAGAGCTGGAGCGACATGACGAGGACTTCATCGAACGTCGATCTAAAGGTAGGCCTTTATAACACCATCTTTCTAAGTAAATTTGCTTTGGTATTGTCTTTGCGGTGATTAGACCCACTCTAGGGCTAGAGGGGTTGCCTCTGTCCACAGAGGGAACTTGCCTGTGTCACACCTCACTATCTCCTTGATGAATACCCGTGCTACCTTACTAGATGAATGAGTAGAATTCACTGGAACGAAGTGAGCTACTTTAGTCAACTGGTCAACCAGAACCATAATAGAATCATGTTGTCTAGATTTCCTCGACAAACCTGTAATGAAGTTAATTGAAATGACCTCCCATTTCCACTCTAGAATTAGAATCAACTGTAGTAAACCACCTGGATGCTTACACTTTGCTTTTACATGTTGACAATTAAGAACTCTAGCGAAAAAATATGCCACTTGTTTCTTCAAGTTTGACCAATGGTATAACTTATTAACATCCGTTAATGTCTCATGATACCTTGGGTGTCCTAAATACAACTTGACATGAAATTCCCACAAGATAAGCTTCTTGAGCTCACTTTTGTTTGGCTCATATATCCTATCCTTCAATCTAACCAAACCATCTACTTTTAGATGATCATACACATCCTTTTCATTTGTATTGTGCTGCTGTAACCTGTGCTTAAGTTGTTGGTATCTATCATCCTGGTGTCCTGTCTACAAGATATGATCCTATAAATCTATCCCATATGACTATGTGATTTACCTATACTTTTCTGCTAAGAGTTTCTGCAAACCTATTATCTTTTCCCTTAATGTACCCGATCTCGAAGTCAAACTCAATGATCATATCCAACCACTTAGCTTACTTGACATTCAGATTAGGTTGGTCAAATAAGTATCTCAATCCACTGTGATCACTCATCAAGATGATCCTGTTTCCAATAATATAGTGTCTCCACATCTTCAATGCATGGATGATAACTACCAATTCAATATCGTGCATCACATAGTTATGTTCGTGCTCATTCAATTTCCTTGATTCATAGGATACTAATTTTTCTTCCTATATCATAACTCCATCAAGTCCTCTCTTTCAAGCATCTATACATACCACAATCTCTTTATCTTGATCTACAATATTCAATACCAAAGAATTTGTAAGCAACTACTTCAACTGCTCAAAACTAGCTACACATTCCTCTGTCCACTCAAACTTATTTTTTTTCGTTGCAATGATGTAATAGGATAAGCAATCTGTGAGAGGTTCCTCATGAACTATCTCTAATAACCTACTAACCCCATGGATGATCTAACCCCGTCCACATTCCTAGGGGTTTCCCACTCCATGATAGCTTTGATCTTGTTCGAGTCCACTGCTATACCTTCCTTAGACACCACATTCCCCAAGTAATGTACCTATGTCTGAAATAGATTTCATTTACTAAGTTTGACATACAACTAATGCTCTCTTAGCAATTTCAACACTGCTACTAAATGTTTTGCATGCTCTTCCTCATTACTAGAATATATCAATATGTCATCAATGGATACAAACAAAAACTTGTCCAAATAAGGATGAAACACACTATTCATCAAACACATGAAAGTAGCCAGAGCATTAGTAAAACCAAAAGGAAACACAACAAACTCATAAGGACCATACATAGTCTAGAAAGCAGTCTTGTAGATATCTACTTCTTTGGTGTGTACCTCATGATATCCTGATCTCAAATCTATATTTGAGAACATTGCTGCTCCCTTCAACTGATCAAACAAGTCATAAATCTGCAGCAAAGGGTACCTATTTTTAATCGTCACCTTGTCCAATTGCCCATAATCATTGCATAACCTAAGAGTACCATACTTGTTCTTCACAAAGAATATTGGTACACCCCAAGGCAACACACTTGGCCTAATGTATCCCTTATCAAGCATTTCCTTCAACTACAACTGCAATTGAAATAACTCTGGAGTACTTATCCTGTAAAGCACCTTTGATGTTGATGCTGCTCTTAGTACCAACTCAATGGAAAAGTACACTTCCTTGTGAGGTGGTAACTCTGGAATCTTCACTATGAATATATCCCAGAACTACTACAAAACCAAATACCTCTTGAAGACATCACTATCCTCAACATTCTTACCTTTATCAATGGAAATATGAATTGCAAATAATACCCATCCTTTCCTGCGACTACACTTGAGCTACATAGCTGTAACCATTCTCACTGATGTATGTTTCTTCTTACCCTATAAGATTCTCTTCTCTCCATCATCACCCAAGCGCTTAATAGCTTTTCATAAAAATCCATCTTAGTCCTTTGAAGATACAACCAATCCATACCCAGAAGCATACTGTATGATCCCAATGGAAACACATTTATGTGCGTTGATGTAGACATACCATTCAACTCAAATGCACAAGCTCTTAACTAGCGATGAACAATTTTCTTAGTACTTATATCCAACTACACTAACCAAGACTCTGCATGTACTTATTTATTCAAACGACACTTATCCACTAGGTCAGGATTGATATAACTATAGTTAGATCCAAGGTAAATCAAAATAGAAACAACTTGATCACAAATCTTATCTTTAATCTTGATAATATATTCTTGATGATCAACCTGCATATTATCCAATGTTGTATAAATTCGAGGAATACTTTGTCTAACATCCCCAACTGTCTGTATCTCTTGAGAACTCTAAATCTATGGTATGCCACCCTGATGTTGTGGACAAACTCTCCTACTATTATAGGACGTTTTTTCAACATCCTATTCCCCCTTGTCATCATCTTTCATAAAGCCCTAAACATGTATCTTTCATTCCCCAGAGTTTCTGCCTGAAAATGCATCATCTAAGCCAATTTTAGGACTAACGCACCCTCACCTCTTATTAGACAATGTTCACCTACAAGTTGCTTCACTGTGGAATGCATTGATCACCTACAAGTTTCTCCCCTTTTCACTTGCGTTGGTTCTAGAAATTCGGGAAAAGAGATAAATTTTGGAAGCCTCCTCTTCTAGAAGCTTCCATAATTTGTTATAACCATTTACCTCAGATAAAACATTTAGATCCTATCCTACCCTACTTTGGAGTTTCCATCCCTTATCCTTTGATCCCATCCTCCCATCAAAGGTGTATCTAAAACCTTAGATTGGTAATTGGATAAGAACTCCCAACTTACCCCACTCCTCTATATATTTACAACCTTCCATATGAAAGGGGTTGGATTTTGGAGAGTGATTTTACCCTTATGCTGTTGTAGTGAGAGGTTTCATTTCATGCATTTATGGTGACTGGAGGTGCACATCGTGACAAGCAAAGGAAAAGTGAGCCTTGGAGGAGCTCTTCTACAAGATCAACACTTATTTATGGTTGGAAACTCCTTCCATTGATCTTAATGAAAATAATTCTCCATTTTCCTATATGTGATGTTGTTATTTCATATATTTCAATACCATGTTTATCTATTGAATAGATTATTTAGATGATATTGCATATATCTCGTAGTTTATTGGCTTGTGTTGTCTGACTGTGTAGGTTCTAATTTTGGCAATCACAGTTGGAATTGGAGCACTCAAGCTAAAGAAGGAGCGAAGCCCATGACAGATTCCAGGTAGGATTCATTCCTTCATCTATTTATTCTAAGGAAAGCATTGGGTTCCTTGTCTCTTTGTTTTTCTAGGTTAGCCACCAAACCTAGGGGAGATACTTTTGTTCGTAATCGCAAATCCTGTATAACAAATTAGCGGCCATACTGGGGATAAATGTATTCCCTCGGTGGTTCCTTTCTCCATTGTGTTTCATTACCTCCTTTATATACCTTTGCTACTTTTCCTAGCCAAGAACAGACCTAGGAAGTGATTTCATTGAGTATCTCTTGCATTTTTTGTGTCAAGATACTCTATCCTTGGACCAATGCACCCCCAATGCCTCTGACAGAGCGTTGCACCTTACCTGGGCCCACTCTGTACTAGCATTGCAAAGCACTAGTGCCTCTTCTATACTAGCGTTGGCCCTTATTTTACACAAAACTTGCCTTTGTTTTGACTATCTATTTGATCAACCTGCTTCCTACTAACCTTCCTTGAGTCTTGAGTGTCTTGTGGTCTCTCTAAATCCTCCATTTGGTTTTCATTTGTGTTTGATTACCTTTGGTAAGAATTGGTTTTAATTTTTATTTATTCTTATCATTTGGTCACTTGCAAACTGATTTTGTTTGTTCATTGGTCGTTTGGATGAATTGTTGTTTTAGTCCTCATTATGAAAAGTGCATTTGAATTAGTGATTAAACATTTGCATCTTAGTTTTCTTCATTTCAAAAATTAAGTGTGTTGATTTATTTTTTATTTTTTATTTTTTACATTGGCATTTAGGGTTTTGTATGTGCATTGATATAGGAACAATTTGATTAAGAGGGAAATCACATCTTGCATCTTGTTTGCTGCATGTTGTGTGCTGCATACTGATTGTTTCTTCCCTTCCTTAGCTATATTTTCATTGAAAGGGAAAGATTTCCATTTTCTCATGCTAGATTTTCATTTTACAATATTCACGTGACATTCATGGTGAACCCAAAATTGAAACTTAATCAAATATAAATAGTAAAATTTATTGAATCAACCTAAGGAGCCTTTGTAGCATTAATGCAAACATTTAGAGGTCTAGGTTAGAGACATGTTCCAACATTGTTAAATGTAGGAGCTGTCGTTGTTTTCTACCGTTGCATCCCAGGGGTGAAATCCCATTCTATGTATGTGAGTGTATAGGATCGTTCTCTACGTACCTATGGGTATATTGGATGGTGATCCAAACACGTAAAATATATGAGAATTCTCTCATCAAATGGTTACGTATTAGATAACACTACTACAGACTGCACTCCCACGTATTGTTGAGTATATTTTGGTAGTCCCCTATAGGTTGCTATCCAGCCATAGGTAATTAAGTCTACCGCCTTGTATATCATGATACACTGATCACAACATTCAAGGATATTGGTTGTTGTACATTAAGTCCTTGGTTCGCCAAGGTGTATATTGCAGTTCACGGTTACTTGGTAATCCTTTATGCCTAGATTACCCTCTTTTTGATTTATTTCTTTTTGTGTTAATAAAATTTATTATCCAACGTGAAAGAACAAAATCCCCCACCTCGTCATTCAATAGAATGAAAAATAAGCATCCTCTTCCACTAGAGGCTACTCCTGGCCATCGTTAGAAGCATAAGAAGACACAAATTACCAAATTGGGAACTCCAGGAACTACTTCTAGCCCTCCTCTTGATATTAATCTGCTAGAATCATCTGTTCCTTTGAGTTCTGAGCCTGAGATTACATCTATTATTGACGACGAAATTGACACAATCGAAATAGAAGTCCCCGAAACCTTGTTTCCTGAGGTCATTGAACCTGACCTTCATGAGTCAGACACTTTGATTCTTGAGGTTGTTGAACTTGAGGAGCCTCAACCATATTCACTTATTACTTCAAGACCTTCTGCCTCTCTTCCTTTGTCTTAGATAGAACCTGTTAGTGTCAGTCTTTACAACCTTCCTCCAGTGATCAAATATGCTCTTATAAAGTGATTGTGAAGTGTTAAGGTCAAATTTTGTCATTTCAAAGAGTTTTCAAGCAAAATTTGGTCACTAGGCATTAGGTCTAGGGTTTGCTTTCACTCCTTCTAAAGTTTCCCAAATGCCAATCTATGTCACTATTCAGATGACTCTATCATCATTCATAGGGTTGTCATTATCATGTCAGTGTCTAATGAGTCATTTTACATCTTGTTCATGCTTCAGTTGTGCCTTGGCAAGTTCATTTCCCTCTCCAGGGTTTGAAGGCAATTTTCTCTTGGATGGTCAAATATCATCGGCAAAACTTATTTCCTATGTTTCATTACACCTTCCCCTATCCTAAAGTACCATATCATACACTTCCCAACACTTCAGATTTCCCCAAAATCCTCCATTTTTGCACAAAACCCTGTTTCTAGCTACAACACCTGGCAATTTTCTAGGTTTGGCCTGTGATTTTCCCTTTTGGACCCCTTCCCCTCACTCAATCTCTGAGATTCAACTTTCCCCTACTTCCTAACATCCCTCTCCACTCCCAAAAATTTCCCCAAGAATTTATAAGCCCCCTATCCCCTTCATTTCGCTTCATTTCGACAAAATTCCTTCTTTCACACATCGGGGCAAGTTTCACTCAAATGATGTTTAAGAGAAGTTAAAGATGAATTTTGGAAAACTGAGAGAGGTTTTTGTCCACCACATGCCAAGGAAGAAAAACCTCCTTCACTTTGTACACAGGTGTCATGGTTTGAGAGAAATATCAAAAATATCGGCGAGAACGAAGGTGCTCCAAGGACGGTTGGCCAAAACACAAAAACGAAAGAAAACGCCCGATCCACTCCAAATTTTGGCCAAAGCCTCTTTGTCTGAGCATGGTACTTGATTGGGGACTCCCAGCCCAAATTTCAAGAAATTTGGAGAAAATTTTGTCATTTGTGAATTTTTTGTGCAATTTACAAGTTTTGGCTATTTGAATGGTCGCGTTCCAAGCGTGACTATTTTGGAGGACTGCTCGGAATTTTGAAAACTTGGAATTTTTGGAAAGGGCATGCAAAGAGAAAAATTACCAATACTTGGGAGAAGCTTGATTTTGAGATTTGAGCCTCCAAAAGCTCAAAATACATCAAAAAAATGACTTTCTGCCCACTTTTTGAGTTGCAGAAAGTGACCTTGGGAGAAATGGTTTTTGAGGGGGAAAAACAACTCCAAATTCAGAAATTCCACTTGGGATGGAAAGTAGACAGACCAAGCTTTCCAATGAGCCATCTTGCACCTGATTTGGACCATTGGAACCCACTCAAAAGTTGCTGCAAAGGGGCGCGGCCGTTTGAGCAGGGGGCGCAGCATTCGAGCCAGCTTTGCCATAATTGACCTTTTTTTGTCAAAAAACATTGTTTTGACTATGGTTGACCATTTTTACTTGTAGATGATGGATAAATGTAATATTTTCATGGCACTTTGATAGATTTTATCTCTCTTTACCTTTCTAGAAGCTTCCTTGATGTAAAAAGTGAATAATTAATGCATGAATCAGTTAGCTAAGTAATAGAGGCAAGTTGTTGAGCTGCCTATTATCTAGTGCTTAGTTTGGAATTAGTTCAAACTTCTCCTAGAAGGATGAGCTCGACCCCTAGAGGCAAGGGAAGAGGTTAGCTTGCCTATATTATGTGTTTTCTTAGTCATTTTGAGGGGTTGGAAGGTTGGACTCTTGTGGGAGAAAGCTTTATTGTATATTGTACATCTATCTCTGCAATTTAAAGGAAAGGAAGGCCAGGGTTTTGCAGACATCATTGTGGATTCTTGTGGATTTTTGTGTTGATGGTGTGTTCTCTACATGTTTTTGTAAGTTTGTTTATGTATTCCACATCTCTCTTTTGCTTCTATTTGGACAGATGAAGTGGTAAAGTTTGAATTCATGCTTTGACATGCTAAGCTTTTTAGTTTGTTCAAAATTTATGTTTTCTACTGTCTAGAGAGGATTCAAATGGTTGTTTTCCCTCTTTAGCTCCTTCTCTATCATCCCTGATCATCCATCTCAGATTAAGGCATCAGCGCTCACTCCTACCTTGCCCCAAAGATCCCCCTGCAAAAACTGTGCTCAATCCCCGCACCCTGAATTGCACTCCCTCCAATTGCCACCAAAAACCCAAAAATCTTTAAGTCAACCCCCCTATCAATTTACTAGCCTAATATCTTTATCCTAATTGGTTAGCTTATCATATTGAAAGATCTACCGAATCTGACCCGAGAGAGCCTTCTCATACCTCGTAGGGCTAGCTACGAGGTGAAATGGTTTGATGTAGCCTTGAGAGTTTGTCTATCTCAGCCTAGGTGAATTCCAAGTGCTAACATATTGGCGACCATGCTAGGGAGAACAAACTTTTGTAATTTGCTCATTGACGTGTTATTTCATAAGTCTTAGACGGAGTCTGAAGATACGCCAGGTAGCCTTCGAACACGCTCTTGTTTTACATCAGCGTTAGTAGATAAACGCTGCTTCAGTCGATCTCCGTGAGCTTGTGAAAGTAGCGCTTCATTGGCACCTTTACCCCAGTACATGTATCAAGTTCAGATCTGATTGTTGATGGTGAACAATGATCAGGCACTTGACAGGCTGAAATCATTCACTTGGCGACTCTAAATCAGTTTCAAGATCAGATCCAAAGACTCCACTGGAGGATGATCCTGACCAGCAGAAACATGAAAGAACAACATGGAAATATCAGGTATTCAAGTTGGAATTTCATCCAAGACATTTTGTTCTTTGTCATAAATTATTTCTTCTCTTTTCCCAAGAATGTCAAGAAGGCTTTGCATAGTATATTATGCTTGAGAAAAGATCCTCGGCCTGCCGTTGATTCTTTCCCTTTGAAGATTGTGAATACCAAAGATTTGCATGCTTTTGAGCTTGATCAAGATCCTTTTTTCAAAATTTGTGATGAATCCCAAGCAACCAAGTCTAATTCTATACCTACTGTACATACCCCTACACCTTGTAAAATTTCAGATCGGTATAAACCTCTTGTTTTACCTTCTGTTCTCCATGCTTTTCCCAAAAACTATGATCTATACTTGCCGAGGTTTGATAGTGAATGTAAGAATGTCAACGCTGAGCAACATGTGCAGAATTTTGAGAATTTTCTAAACCTTTTTGAAGTTGATGAAGATGTTAGTATAAGGCTTTTTGCTCTTTCTTTGCAAGCCAAAGTGAAGAGTTGGTTCAAAGCCCTGCCTGATGCAAGCATCTCAGATTTCCAGCA